>BMAU01011274.1:0-53795 GCA_019973935.1 Trichonephila clavipes | reverse complement strand
CCAACGCCATGGATTGAAAGTGATTCTGTCCACTCTTTTCCCCTTTAATACCCTTTTTAATATTTTAATTTCGCGTGATATACCTTGCCCTTTAGAGTTTAACTCATTTTCTTTGGTTTTCAAGTCATTTTCTTTAGTTTTCCACTCTTGTTCTTTGGTTTTCCACTCTTGTTCTTTGGTTTTCCCCTCCTGTTCTTTGGTTTTCCTCTTGTTCTTTGGTTTTCCACTCTTGTTCTTTGGTTTTCCCCTCCTGTTCTTTGGTTTTCCACTCTTGTTCTTTGGTTTTCCACTCTTGTTCTTTGGTTTTCAATATGTCATTTTCACTTTGAATCAGGTCATTTTTCTCTTTCATATTGTTGAGTTTGGTACTTAATATCATTGTTTGGTAAATTACCCATTCTTGTTTTGCATTTTCAATTTCATTCATAATATTTTGTTGTTTGCGAGACAACTCGTACATTACTCTATTAGTTGAAAATTGGAAATATTTATCTATTACACCCCTTAATCCTCCTCAGTGACCCTTGGGGATCAATTTCCACCAAAACTATTTTGTAGTGAATCTCTACACCATGAAATGGAATTCGCTTACCAATTTTAACACTGTACGTCTAATGGTTTAAAAATGGAAATAATTATCTATAAGGCCCCTTAAGCCCCGCAATGCCGATTTTCACAAAACCCATCTTACGGCATATCTCTACTCAAATGGAATCTCTTATCAATTTCAAGATTTTACGTCTAATGAAAAGAATTAATTGCCTATATAACGCCCCTTAATTCTCCACAACGCCACTTGGGGTTGATTTTCACAAAACCCATTTTGCAGTGGATCTGTACTCTATGAAAGGAATCCGCTTACCAAATTTCAAGACTGTACGTATAATAGTTTAAAAATGGAAATAATTATCTATAACGCCCCTTAAGCCCCCGCAACGCCACTTAGGAAACGATTTTCACAAAACGCATCTTATACCGGATCTCTACTCAATGAATGGAATCAGCTCACTAAATTTGAGCTTTTTTACGTCTCATAGTTTAAAAGGAGTTAATTTCCTATAACGCCACTTAATTCTCTACAACGCCACTCGGGAGTCGAATTTCACAAAACCCATTCTGTAGGGGATCTGTACTCTATGAAAGGAATCCGATTACCAAATTTCAAGACTGTACGTTTAATAGGTTAAAAATGGAAATAATTATGTACAACGCCCTTAAGCGCCCTCAACGCCCCTTGCAGATCGATTTTCGTAAAAATCATTATGTTGGGAATCTCTACTTTATGAAAGAAATCTGTGTACTAAGTTTCACGACTGTACATCTAATAGTTTAGTAACGGAAATAATTATCTATAACGCCCCTTAAACCCCCGTAATGCCCCTTGGGGTTCGAACTTTGCGAAATCCGTTCTTAGCTGACGTCGACTCCATGAAGGGAACCAAATTTCCAACCAAATTACCTACGAAATTCAAGTCTGTAGGTTTAATAGTTCCGGAGATATCGTGATTAGTCAGTGAGTGAGTGAGTGCGTGAGTCGCTTTTCTCCTTTATATATATATATATATATATATATATATATATATATATATATATATATATATATATATATATATATATATATATATATATAACTTGTAGAGGACAGTTTCAACTGTCCATTTACTTTGTCATTTCAAATATTTTCACACACAACAGACTATACACACACAAAATATTTAGTCTCTTTATTTACAATTTTTATTTCCCCCTTTTCTTATTTCCATGTTTCAGCGACTCTATGCATTTGAATGTTCAGCGGGATTGATTGAACCAACCTAAACACGGTATCTGAGCCAAGTGAATCCAGGGGGTTAGAGTCTGCTCTGTCCAAGCCTTGGTCACCAAATTATATAATTTGGGCTTGCCAATGACAGTCCACACGGCTTGGATAAAGCTCCTTTGCCTTTCCTGGCTCCTTTGCCTTTTCTAATGTTGCACGGCGAACCCACCGAAGCAAAATTGGAGGAAATTTTAAAAAATGGAAAAGAATATTTACCCCTTGCCATGCATATGACGGACGAAAATAGCGTACGTTGGCAGACAATGTACAGTTATGTCAAAAGGGTTTTTCCCCAACACCAGGGAAATTCTTCACGGAATGTAAAATGAAGCACGTGCTCGGCAAGCTGTAATATATTCAACCATGTAAAAAAATTTTTTAGAGAGAGAGTAAAAAGTTTGATAGCCTTCCGTTGCAATTCATTCACTCTCAGTGTTTCTTCAAGAGTCATCATGTCGTTCCAAATTCTCCTGCCTCATCAACACTATCCATTAGCTGCTATGGTTGGAAAGATGGTCTACTTTTATACTGGTGGATGTTGGGCCCTACTCCGGTCGTTTCAAAGTATACGAATTTTCCAAACGATTCGACAACCTCTTCATTCAAGGCAAAGATGTGTTGCAGGGCCACAAACAGTATCCCATCATGACGCAAAAGTCAAAACTGGTGATTCCCGATGTCGTCTTTAACATGTTGAATGCCGAACTGTCGACGTTGTTTACGAGTTTTACCATCAGTCTCAATGCGGGTTCTGCTCTGGTGGAAAACCCTAGCAACCTGTTTGTGGAGAGTTGCAAAACATGTCCCGTCTTGCATGTCCAAGACTCTCCCGTCTCCAATTCAATCTTGGTGAGACTGTGGGTCCAGATCTTTATCCAAAAGGTGAAGGACATGCGTCGGATGCAAAATGGATCCAAACCATCCATACAGATGGTTTATGAGGGCTGCTTGAGGGCTGAGGCAAGGCCTTTTAGCGGCTGGGAGATCAGCCCGCGCTTGATTGAAGATGAAACTTTCAATGACAGTGACAGCATCAATAATTTAATGGATTATGCGGTTCCTACTTACCGCACAAAAACCTGGTTCAACTTGTTGAACCTAATTAAATTTTGGGCACTATATACTCAGAATTATAATCAATCGGGGGAAAATTCAATGGGTCTTGTTTTCACCATGAATGACACTATTCAAAATGATTTAAAATAAAACTGCTTTATCCAAGCCGTGTGGTGTGTCATTGGCAAGCCCATTTTATATAATTTGGTGACCAAGGCTTGGACAGAGCAGACTCTAACCCCCTGGATTCACTTGGCTCAGATACCGTGTTTAGGTTGGTTCAATCAATCCCGCTGAACATTCAAACGCATAGAGTCACTGAAACATGGAAATAAGAAAAGGGGGAAATAAAAAATGTAAATAGAGACTAAATATTTTGTGTGTGAAAATATTTGAAATGACAAAGTAAATGGACAGTTGAAACTGTCCTTACAAGTAAATATATATATTATATCATATGTATTATATATATATTTAAAAAAATGTGTGTGTTTTCTTCAGTAGGGTTTTAATTTGTGGATCTCGTCTGGTGATTGCTCAATTTTAAAGTGCTTGTCTTTTTAATCACAATAATACAATCAGACATGATTAAAGCTTATACGACTTTTTTCTTGATCTTCATAAGCATTCAAACGATCCCGTGTGTTGCCCTGAATGTCTCGAGCCAATGACATTGGGTTACTTTTATTATAAACATGCCCCTAAAACACATACATTGGATTCTCGTAAGCAATGCATTTTTTGTTTTGGACGTCGACAATAGAATCGCGGGGAAAAGAATCTTTCCGTCAATGTGAATCACATCGTGTCATGTTTGAAGCTTTTCGTAACGAATGAAAAAGATTTCTCAGCCATTGTGGAGGCAAAAGAGGAGGAAATAGAGGTGGAAACGTGTGAATGTCAACACTTTCAATCCAATCCTCGGGACATGGCTGGTCGTCGCAAATTGAATATTGTAGGTTTTTATGATTCCATGTTTGAAAAACCCGAAATGTGGGAAGAGGGGATAGAATTTCACGGAGGCTTGGGAAAAGATGTTTGGGGAATAGTTGAACGTTATTTGAGGGGAGACTTGGAGTGGTTTCATATTGTGGTAAAACACGATATTTTTGAGATTTTTTGCCGGGAAATGGAAAAAATTCGGGATCAATGTGTCATTTTACCCTTTTGGTGTCTGTGCGATGGATTGGTGAATGAGAAGGGTAAAATACAACATCGACACATGATTTTGGCATGTAAACCAGAGAGTTCTTTTGAAAACATTTGGAAAGAAAAAATTCGTTATGAATTTCCAAACAGCGGTCGAGCCAAGAGATGCATCAAGATTAAACATGCATTTCACTTGGTACGGACCATGATGTACGTGAGTCAACCGAAATCGTCGTGTGACAAGGACGACATTCCCGATGAATCTGAAACAATGGTCCCATTTTCACATCAATCGACCCTTGCACCCGCACAACATTGCCTCTCTGTGTACTCTGTTCCCAGGAGGGATAGAAAATTTACTTTGGGGGCAGGTGGGCAATAAAAATGTGTCTAGTTGGGAAAAGATGATAAGACGTACATCTGACGACTGAGGTCATTTCAAATGGAGTGTACCCATCCATGTGACGGGATGGAAGTTTTTAAATTGTGTGATTCTCTTTCATCCGCGTTACGAGGAAACGGAGGAATGGACCCCTCTATGGTTGAATCTATACGGTAACAAAAAACTGTATTTGAAGGAAGGAAATAACGGGGGAAATGGTTCCTTTCAAAGGATTGGAGACGAAATGTACGAGTTGTCTCGCAAACAACAAAATATTATGAATGAAATTGAAAATGCAAAACCAGAATGGGCCGTGGACCAAACGGTGATATTAAGTACCAAACTCAACAATATGAAAGAGAAAAATGACCTGATTCAAAGTGAAAATGACATTGAAAACCAAAGAACATGAGTGGAAAACCAAAGAACAAGAGTGGAAAACCAAAGAAAATGACTTGAAAACCAAAGAAAATGAGTTAAACTCTAAAGGGCAAGGTATATCACGCGAAATTAAAATATTAAAAAGGGTATTAAAGAGGAAAAGGGTGGACAGAATCACTTTCAATCCATGGCGTTGGAACAGTCGAGTAAAAAGATTATCTCGACCTCCTTCAGCTCTCTCTCAACTTTCCTGTTCACTCGCAAATTTTTCAGACTGAACAAACTTGATGGCTTTCAGAAAAGACATGGAAGATGATTACACACACACAACCTTATTAAATTTTTTTTAGTATTCACACAAATATTTTTTGACCGTAGAGTTTAAAAGCTCTTGCTCATCTCAGGATAGTCATTCCTGCAAAAATGAATTCCCCAGACTATGATGATTTTATTGACATGTTCAGTGTGCCAACACCAGTTTCACCTTTGCCACCAACTCCAGTAACTTCTCCATCCCATGAACCCTCTCAAGATGTGATTTATGATGCGTTAACCCCCATGGAAAAATCTACGGTTTCCGAGTCACCTTTTGCCATAGAACCATCTAGGCTTCCTGAGTCACCTTTGAAAGATTCCGTGGAATCTAAGCCACCCATTGTTTCTAAACCGCCGATTGTTTCTAAGCCACCCGTTGTTTCTAAATCGCCCATTGTTTCTAAATCACCTGACCCACCTGTCAAGAAGGTTGATTCCGTCACATTCATCGTTCTACGCGATCCAGGGAAAGACGGAACGAAGGAATGAGGAAAGATGGAACGAGGAGCGAAGACCACGAGATCCCAGGTTGTATCGCAGACCCGATTTCAGGCCCAGAGTATTTCGGAGACCCCCTTATGCACAGCAATTGATGCCCACTTCCCAGGAAAATGCCCAAGTCTTTTTTCACAGCCAAGGTTTGGCCGTGCTGTGTATTAGAAACAGTGGTTTCACGCTGACCAACGGAGTTGTCTCGTATGCCATGGATCGGGAATGTCCCCACGAATTGTTTAAATTTTTACACTATCTCAATGTCGGTACCATTTGTGTCACCGACCAACATTCTAAACAAACCTTTAAGGACATCCAAGCGAATTGGAGCTCCTCGACCCCATTCAAGCGAGCCCCTGTGATGCTATTAAATTCAACTGGACGTGAGCTGGGGAAATGTTCGTTTTGTAATCAGACCACATGTCATCGTTGGATTGCCGTGCAAGGCATGTGTGCTATTCTGCATTTACCCATCAACGTCCCCATGGTGATTTATGAATTTCCATCGTCCAGTCTCAGGTGTCGAGCCAATCCCAATTTGTTTAGGAGGAGCTTTTAACGCTATGATCAGATGCTCTATCATCGAATGAAGTTGGAATCCCACACGGCCTACCCGATCCCGGCTGGAACCCGTTACATCGTGTTGACGGTTCAAAAGACTGTGTTTGGTTTGGACATTATCCCCGTAATTATTCTACCCAGCTCATGGACAATCGATTTAACCTGGGGGATTTTAGAAAAATGAAACGATTCGATCAAAAGGCCTACAAGCTACCTCCTCCTACCCCGGCTCATGTACCTGCAGAGACAAACAAAAGACCTTTGGAACAACAGTCGGCCTTCCTCCAAGAGGAATAGAGTGTTTATCACATCCGTCATCAGACCACCTGTGGCTCCTACGTTGATTGCCAGACCTTCCACGGCCTTGTCCACCCCTCAACCCGTGAGTATTCCAGCGCCACCTGAGCTGACAACATCTCAAATCCCAGATTAACCTGCGCCAATCCCACCTTAGCTGACGAACCTCAGATCCTTCTACCAGATCCATCACCTGCACCGATCCCGACCTGAGCTGACAACACCTCAGATTCTTCTACCAGATCCACCACCTGAGCTGACGACATCACAGATCCTTCTACCAGATTCACCACCTTCGCCGATCACACCTGAGCTGATGACACCACAGATCTTTCTACCAGATCCACCCCCTGTGAAGACGACACCTCAGATCCTTCTACCAGATCGACCCCCTGTGGTCGAGGAGCTGACCCTTATGGACGCTTTTTCAATGGATCAAATCATGGCATCCGTATTTGGAGACTACACGCCACAAGGGATTCCCCCGGCTCATACCCCAGAACCCCAGGTGCTTGACACGGTGCCTTCCCTGTTTGACGAGAGTAATGGTCTCATCTCGTTCTTGGATCATTTTCAAACAGGGTTGGCCATAGAGCAACAAGAAGCCCCCATGGACTCGACCATGCCCCGAATGAAAAAAAAGTGAAAAAAAAAATACTGGGTTCAAAGTGATTGAACCAGTGGATTTGTCTGTATGCAATTATTCTTTCATATAGTTATTTTTTTGTAAATATTGTAAATATTATTTTGATGTGAATATTGTAAATATTATTTTGATGTGAATATTGTAAATATTTTTTTGTAAATAAATTTCATTTTTGCCCAAAACCCGTCTCCTTTTTTTTTCCAAAAAATACCAAGCTTGGAGACAAGAGCATGTAAAAAAATGGTTATGGTAAACAGTTTATTGGACCAGTGTCGACATTGCACCTCTATTGTGTTTGGAAATCTGGGTCGGTGGCCGGATAGAGTCACGTATTACGAGCAAGACTATCCTTATACCATCATTTTTGAACCCAACTTTGGTGTGCATATTCCTCGGTCGTTTGGAAAAACGGTCATTGTTTTTACGAGTTATTTGGATATGACCTGGGACAAAGGGGTCGAGTTGAGATTCTTTCAAGTGGGTCGTCCTCCCTCTCACCGAGTTCGGGAGGCTTATCAACCTCACACTACGGATGCGTACAGTGTGGATTTTACAATCTGCCCTCGAGTCGCAGACGTGTACAAGAAATGGTTGACGTGGTTGGACGATTGGTAAATGCATCGAGACGAACATGTCCCTTCGCGCATGGTGGGTCTCCAACTTTGGAAGTGGGCTTTGGATAAACACGTGCAGTGCTCACATGAAAAGGCTATGACCAATGGGATTGCCCTCTGACGTCACGTTCGTCGAGCATATATAAAGCGAGCCACACGCCGCTAGAATCATTCTGCTCTTCGAAGCAACATGTCTGTTTTGAGTCAACCATTCTATTTTGCTCAGGCCAACGTGTTTCATCTCGAGGGCAAGCCAGTGCCCATCGAATTGTCCATTGCCACGATTCCCAGGGATGGCAGCGATCCCGAAATCATGTGCATCACCGTGAATCCTGCCGGGCAAACTTTCAAGTGCAAAGATTTTCGATCCAACTTCCAAGAGAATGCCTGTCTTCGTCTGGTACACCACCCGTTACCCAAGAGTGTGCCCGTGGAATACCTGCCCTTTTGCGTGAGGGGCAAGTTTATTCAGCTGGCCCGAGGCAACAGGGGCCTGATGGTGGTCAAAGGAGGGGAGCAACAAAATTTTTTCAAGAGCTCGGACTGTATGCCATGGCCCTAGAGTACATGCCGAAATTCAAAGACATTTGCGATGGAACCTTTCCCAACCCCGTGCATGAGGAAGAGGACATTTCGTACTGCACCATGCTAAAATCGTATCAATTTGCCAAATACCTGCAGCAGTTTAATAAGCTGCACGCTGAATGGAGCTATAAAGTAACGGTTAATGTAAAAAAAATGGACATTGGCCCTGAAAAAGGGTGATCGAGTCCACACAAGAGTCGACTCGGTCCCCCTTTTTTCAAAATACACAATATGCCAACGTTGGAAGGTACTTTATCACAACATGCTTATCTGTTGTCGTCTTCTTATCACACCCAGAGGGGAGGGCTTGTCACGTTGAGTTGGCATGTCCTCTGTTTTCTCACCGAGATGTGAGGGCTTGTCTCGTTGAGTTGTCATATTCTCTGTTTTCTCGCCGAGATGGGAGGGCTTGTCTCGTTGAGTTGGCATATCCTCTTTTTTCTCGCCGAGACTGCAGGGCTTTTCTCGTAGAGTTGCCCCGTTTTCTCACCAAATTGCATCCATTCCATTGGACCCCTTCACGATGCCTGAATTTCATTTGACCCCTGTTTAAATTTCATTGGTGGATGACCCCTGTCTAAATTTCATTTGTCCCCTGTTTAAATTTCATTGGTGGATGACCCCTGTCTAAATTGTCTCTCTGGGATGGAAGAAAAAATTTTCTTTTGCCCCGTGATCAAATATTTTTCGGAGAAATCTGAAAAATTTTATGCGGTCCATACCTCTTAACGCCTCCTTCATACTTTGATTCAAATGTGAATCGAGACCCTACATTGAACGTTGGGATAAAAATGAGGTGAAAAAGGACACAATTCATACAAAAGAGCCGTTTTAACTTTACTTTGATGGAAACTTTAAATGCATGTTTTGGATAAAAAGTAGGTGTAAAATGGACAATAGCCATATGAAAAGAGTCGTTTGAAACGTGGTAGCCTTGAATTCTAACTCACTCGGATGAAGAACCTGGAGTTTGTTCTTTTTTCAATTTCAAAAATTTCTCAAGCCTTCTTGAATGATAGACATACTACAGTCGGTCGAAAAATTGTTGAGCCCCATGACCCTTTTCAAAATGATTGGAAATTGAAAATGACCTTTTTGAAACGTCATGTCATTTGAAACCATCTCGTTTGAAGTAATCTCATTTGAAATTAATTATGAAACCCATCTCGTTTAAAGTTCATCGCCATGTCATTTGAAACGAGCCCTCACCGTATTCCCCCCCTTTTCGTTTCAAACGACTTGTTTTACATGACCACAACTTTTTATCCCAAACTTGCATTTAAGGTCCCAAAAGAGACGCGACTCGTTTTACCTGACTCTTGTCTCTTTTCACCCTTTTTTTACCCTAACGTTGTATTTAAGGTCCAAAAGGGACGCGGCTCTTTTTGTGTGCATTTTGTCCCTTTTCACCCGTTTTTATACCCCAACGTTGTATTTAGGGTCTCGATCCAAAAGGGACGTTCCACCGACTCGTTTTACATGAATCTAGTCCCTTTTCACCCGTTTTTATACCCCAACATTGTAACGGGCTAACATCAAGATTCGAACCTGTGAATAATTGTCGTCCCCTAGATTGGAGGGCTTCTCATCTAGATGCATCAAATTACCTGTGAATAATTGTCGTCCCCTAGATTGGAGGGCTTCTCACCATGATGCATCAAATATAGATTACCTGTGAATAATTGTCGTCACCTAGATTGGAATGAGGTGGCCCTCTCACCAAGATATTTCATTTGACATGTCAAGAATTTCATTTGACCTGTCCAGCATTTAATTAGAACCCTCTGGGGTCTCGCCCCGTGAAAAATATTTTTTGAGAGATATATGAAACATTTTGTGTCCTTCATTTGACCCCTGTCTCAATTGTCGCTCTGGGATGGACATTTTCTCTCGGCCATAAAAAATCTTTTTGTGTGAAATTTAAAAAAATTTGTGTCGTTCACACATTCCAACTAATGCCTCCTTCATACTTTGCTTCATACTTTGATCGATACCCTAAATACAACGTTGGGATATAAAAACGGGTGAAAAGGGACAAAATACACACAAAAAGAGCCGCGTCCCTTTTGGACCTTAAATACAACGTTGGGGTAAAAAAAAAAGGGTGAAAAAGAACAAGAGTCAGGTAAAAACGAGTCGTGTCTCTTTCGGGACCTTAAATGCAAGTTTGGGATAAAAGTAGGGGTCATGTAAAACGAGTCGTTTGAATTGAAAAGGTGGGAATACGGGTGGGGGCTCGTTTCAAATGACATGGCGATGAACTTTAAACGAGATGGGTTTCATGATTAATTTCAAATGACATGACTTCAAATGTGATGGTTTCAAATGACATGACGTTTCAAAAAAGGTCGTTTTCAATTTCCAATCATTTTTTGAAAGGGTCATGGTGCTCAACAACTTTTTCGACCAACTGTAGTTATATCTCGTTTCATTTCCCGTTCATTTGTCCAAACTAAAAGCAACCTCACTATTTTATCATGGATGGTACTACTTTGCTTCGCAGATGGGATTTTAGTTAATCTTTCAGCTGCTTGAGTCTTCTTGATGGTATTGTTACGTAGATCCGGGTACGTGGATTTTATGCAAAACAATCACAAAGAAAATAAACAGTTCTTTAAGAGCGATGTGAATTTATTATCGAAAATCCAATCCTTTAAATACAGGATTCAGCAACAATATTAACAAGTTATATATCCGAAGGTCTTCACACTTTCAATAGCAATCAAACACAATCACCAGTGTTTGAAAAATACACGTACGTAAAGATTATTCACAAGCACAGCCAAGCTAATCGCTAGTCAAAACAATCCTCACTACTCACTGGCTTAATCAAGACTCATCGCCGTACTGGTGAGCATCTTTTTATAGGCGCGACAGAAACTTCCAGAAATATAACCGCTCATGTCATTGAACGTGACACTAGTGGAGAGATCTACTACTTTCTAGAAGATTCCAGAGGGCTCGGAACTCGCCAATGACGCCAAAATTGTCGCCAAAGTCGCCAACTTGGTCGCCAAAAATGATGCCAACTTGGCACTACCGCCAAGATTTCGCCAAGTTATTGAATCGCCATTATACCGTAAGGGGCGGCATTGCTTGTGAATAGTACAATTTTAACATGGAATAAATATAACATAGAGCAATATAAATGCATTAAACACTCAAATACAAATTATTTACACTATTTACACACAAAAAATTCGTAACAATATCATTCTTAGATAATATTGTACATACTGTAGACCTGTTCAAGCCATACTGTCTCGCAACATCAGACATTTTCTGTCCACTCTCAACTTTGGCTATCATTTCTCGCTTGGTGTTTACAGTGAGCACAGTCCTTGACACTGCATGCTTTTTAGGGACCCATAATATTGTCAAATTTTCAGTTTTTTTATAAGGGGTTCAGAAAAGCACAAACGAAAATTTTAGATGAACAGGAACCAACTAGCGCACACAGTTGACAAAGTTTCGGCGCACACTAGCTACACTGCGGTACGCGACAATGCAAAATTGAGTCGTGCCTCACTGCTGCACGATATGGTTCACGTTAGCACCGCATGTGTGTTATTACCACATTCAGGGTTGCCAGTGGCGACTAAAAGGCGATTGACTATTTGGAAAGGAGTCTGCCGTCTGGAATTCGTCATTCAAAACAATAAGACAATGAATGGGACGGGGAATGAACAGGGGAAGGGGGAGGAAGAAAGTGCTCAAAATGAAATAATTTTTCTGTTTTGAATGAAATCAAAATCAAAACCGAAACTGATGGTCTAGTTTTTATGAATATTCTATTGAAATTTTTTTTAATAGAACTCTTTGAAGTTTAATAGGTAAGCAACATAATTCAGGAGAGATGAAAAACGATTTTTAGTCCGTTTCTCATATTTCACGTATTTTTACGGCGGTAGCGTCATCGGCACCTTTATATTTTATAGTTTGCACTGTTTTAAAAAATTAAGAATTCGCTTAATTTATTCGCCATGTCAGCAAATCTACTCGCCCATAACTTATCAGCTGTCAGAAAATATTGATATTCATATTGAAATTCAAGTGTGTATTGATTTTAGTCATAATAATAATTATTGAATGACCTTTAAATTCATTGTTAATTCAAGTTTCATTTAGTAATTATCAATACTATAAGCATGCTTTAAACATTTCTCTTTCAGTGATCTTATTTTGTATGCAAAATGATAACAAATGTTTAATATTAATTTTTTCAGAACCGAGAAGTGTTCGTTAGAATTCGTTTTGTTCATTATCCGAATATGCGTTCGTTGTCCAAACACAAAAAATATTTCTTGAAAGTGTACGTTATCCGAACACAAAATCTTTCGTGAAAGTGTTCGTTAACCGATCACCCAATGTATTTGATCAATAATAAATCATAAAATTTTTAACATTAGTCACAAGACTGTCCATTTGCACTAACTTTTTTCGTAAAGTGCCTTTGATTTTTCTAAATCATCTTCAATCATGAAGTTCAAAAGGAAGATTAACAAATTTTTATTTCCAATTAATAGATTAAAAAATCATTCAAGAATAAAGGGTTTTTCGAGAAATAAAGTGTCATTAATTGAATCATTTTGCTTCATTCATATAATAACTTGAATTAAAATACTTTGAAGTGCCAAAAATAATGGAAAAGAAATAAAGTAGACCACAAAATTGTTCGTACACTTGCAATAACCACTACTAAAATTTGTATGTAAACAAACGTATTTACGTCTATCTTCTCACAAACCGTACGACGCAGAAACTCGCCAAATGTACCAAAAGCTCGAGAATGATCAGAGGAATCCATTTTTACCATTTATATTCCGATATTCCAATTAGTTGAAAATATATTAATTAAAAACCTTAAAACGCATAATTAGTGTCATTTTTCACCGCCAGGTCAAGTTCAAAACCTCAGAACTTTTTTTCAGATGTTTTTAAAAACACGATCTAATTTTTTCATGAGACAAAAAATAAATACAGAATCGGAAAGAACATTTACTTCGCCACGATACGGTATAATTTATTTTACAAAATAATTATATTTTCTTTTCTTTACAATTTTTTAAAATGAGTCAAAATCGATATGTTTTTATTAAAACGATTTCTAAATCATTCCGCTTGCATTTTCTTTCGCGCTAACCAAAAAAATTTTTACACTAAAAAAGTTCATGCTTTTCTCTTTTAGAATCTGTCATTTAAAAATTAAATGTCAAAACTGGTTTTTATTACGATTTTTCAAAAAATACTCAAATTTTATTTAAATACTTAATAACTTCTTTATTTATAAAAATAATCTTGTGATGTACCTCCCCTTTGAAATACATCCCTCGAAGCATCAGCGTGAGCTACAGGTGTAGGGTTAACGTAAGAACTAGAATCAAACATTATCTTAATATGACTTTATTAAGATATTCAACTTAAACTTTTGAACAAATATTATATAACTACTTAATGAGAGAATCTACGATGACACAATGCGCAACACACAATATAATACAGACCTATATCAATAATTGAACCGCCTAATCTTCAAATATAATTATAGTAAGTAATCAATCCTACCTTATATTATTCTGTAATAAGCTTGTCTTTATCTACAGTGGTATGTAGCCGTACATTTAACTTCTAATCGATCACCAATATATTTATCCACAACACGTAGAACTTGAATCTTGAACGATGAACTTCAATAATCATCCCATACCACACCGCCCTTTAATTGTCGAACATTCCTTTACACTACCATTACATTGCCATCATTGCCCTCATTACCGTCATTGCAATTATTGCCATCATTGCCCTTATGCTTACTCTAAGATCCTATATTTATCCTGTATTATTTGCATCTCTTCACTTCTCGTTTCTTGGATTTGGTTGGAAAAGAGTTGCCATTAATTCTGGCTCAAAGAACCCAAAGGACTTGTTAAAGAAAAGACGCGTAAGTCGTCACAATCTCACGAACCTTTTTTCCGTGTAAAACGATATTGTACGTAATCTGTACAAAAATTGATAAAATATCTTAAAAATTACGGGTTTTTTTAAAAAAAATTGTATTTTTCGTTTTTTCCTGTTTGCGAGAAATATTATGCATTTTTTTAAAGTTTTTTGTTTAAAAATTACCATTGTTTGCAATCGATGTATGAGGTTCGAAGGCATTAACTTAAAAATGGAGCCCCAAAAAACTGTTTTTCCGTGTGTAGAACGATATTAACCGTAATCTGTACAAAGATGGATAAAATATCTTAAAAATTACGGGATTTTTTTTTTTAAATTGTGCTTTTCGTTTTTTCCCTTTAGCGAGAAATATTAAAGCATTATTTTTTAAAAGTGTTTTGTTTCCCGAGTAACACCAGGCTAATCGGAGGAGCTGGGGAGGGGTGGAAGTCATTTTGAAAAGAGTATTAGAAGTGCTGATTGTGTGAAGGAAAGGAAAATTTTTAAAAGTAAAGAAAGCCCGTGCAACGCCGGGCCATGATGCTAGTTTCCTATAAAAATTTAATGTTTTCTGCTAATAAATAAATATTTCGAATCGTAATTTTTTTATATTATCCGCAACATGTTCTTAATGAAATGACTTAATCATTTTTTTAAAAATAGTATAACTATAAATTTTAAAAATTAATAATCAAAAGGTACTAAAAATTACGCCACAAAAGTCTTCGTACACTTTACAAAAATCTCAACATAGCTTTAAATATTTTATATCTTTCTTAATTTAGTTTTTAATAGGATATCTTTTTGTGTCCACAACGACTTTTAAACGTCTTGGTATAGATTTAATCAGTTTTTTGTAATTTCTGCATCGATTTTCCACCATTCTTCTGTGATTATTGTTTTTGCTTCACATTATGCGTTTATATGTAATGCTTTCTTTTTTAAAAAAAAAAATTCTTACTAAATATGTTTTACAGGACTGAGTAAAGTGATCGAGGAGGTGTTTTCATAGTTAGGGGACAGTTCTAGAGACACCAGTGGCCTACATTGAGAGCAGTGCACTTGGCGTCATTATCCTGTTAAAAAATGAAATCGTCTCAAATGTCCAAATTTCGGGCGGATAATTTCAAGTTTCTCTTTAAAACGTTTAAATAGACCTCATATTCACAATATTACCAAAAAATACCATATTATTTAATCTTGAAGCCGATTTACTCTTACTCTTTACCTCGATTAAAACCTTCAGATCTCTTTCTTCTCAAAAAAGTCAAACATTTATTAGAATTTTTTGCACTTTGTAATTCAGAGTGGTTGCATAAGTAATGTTTAACCATTAAAGGAAACGTATTCTAATAGATTAGGAAATTTAAGAATTATATATATATATATATATATATATATATATATATATATATATATATATATATATAACAAATTTCTTCATTGATTAAAAACATTATGCTGTAGAGCTTCCAAACTTGTAGCAGTAATTTTGTTGGGTTTTAAGAAGTCTACAAAAATGACCGCCATAAAATCTCCCCAATTTTGAGAAATGATTGTTCATATAATTTAAGAGTTCAGTGAGATGCTAAAAATAATATATAATGAGAAATTTTTGTAGCATAGATAAATTGCTCAAATTTTTTCGAGCCTCTCCTGGTAATTAAAGTTATTTTATCGAGGATTTTGGCTCTTCTCCAGCAAATTAGGGATGCTTACAATTCTGTATTTATTTAAGGAAATATGAACCGATTGCATCAGCAATATTATTTATCTTTTATAATTCAGTAAAAAAATACTTTACTTTTTTAATGTTTGGCAAGAAACAACAATGTTAATTTATCACAGCTACTAGTAGATACTAGAATGATCCTTCTGAATCTCTTGTTTAATCACAATCCTCTCGGATCCTTTATGTCTTTAGATTATGTCATATGGAATTGGATACACCTTGACTTGATCGTTCTGTCACGGATAGCTTCACACTCCATGACGGCTTTCTTCTCTTCCTTCAGTTGACGCGCTTAAGCCAGACGAGCATAATCTCTTCCCAATAGGTCCTGCGCTTACGTTAAACTTCTTCTATTTAAAAGGTTTCTAATTTGCATGTCCACATTTCGCTTCTGGATTGGGTTGGAAAGAATTTGCCTTCTTCGACCCCAAAGAACCCAAGAGGAGATTTTAGTAGAAAACGCGATGAGCCCGTCACAATTTTCTTAAAAACTCGTTTTAAAATAGATTATGAAGGAATAACAGTGTGATTTTTTAAATCACTTTAGAATTTGTTCTTATTAAAATGACTGGTTTAAATTTTAAACTTAAGAAAATGTTTCTGAAAATAACCTTTACCTTGTTTAACCATTTAATTACACCATTATATTATACTGTTTAATTAAAATAATTAAACGGTTGTCCTGAAGGACTGTGTGGGACCATAGATAAATCAAATATTTTTTAGATTAAATGAATGGAAATTATTACAAAATATATATGACATATTTCAAGACCCAGTAACGACAGCTATTGTGTGAATTCAATGTCTTTATTGAAAGTACGGGGTTTCCTATATAAGGAGAACACTGGTACCACGTGTTACAATACTTTTAAAGAGGCAAAAGAGAGAGAGAACCCCACCCCGACTTAGGGAACAACGATATTTATATGGGGAAAATTCGAAGAGAAAAAGCGAACAGCGAATATTCCCCAATTAAAGCGTACGAATATATATATTTTTTATATCACACACACACACACACACACACACAACAATATTTAAATATACGGGATGATGATTTAACATTAGAAATGAGTTAGCTTGTTGTTCAGGTGTAGCTTTTGCAGGATTCATAATTACGGTTATTCGAAGAGAAATATATAGTGATTTTGTCCTCATATTTTTTATTGAAGAAGACAAGGAAAAAGCACAATATAAATCCTTTTCTTCTAGGTCGGATTGTATCTAGTGAGTTTTGGTAAAAATGGGCAGTCTTTTAATGACTATTTTGATTGGTTTTATTGGCTTTTGGTTTAAGTGAGAAAAATTCAAAATCTTTGTCTTCTTCAAGAAAATTCGCATACTCTTCTATGTCATTAGTGATTAATTTAATAAATTCTTTTGACGATTTGGTAGTGATATCTTGGAATTTTCGATAAATGGATTTAAGTTGGTCTCTGATATTTTTTCTTAATATTAAGATGAATTGGGGGAGGGGGCTTGGGTTTTGGGGGCGCTGTTTCATTATTTTCTTCCGGAGCAACTTGATCCTTATCATTTTCAGATTCAAGATCTGAGAAACTATTATTTACAGTGACTGGCTCACTAGGTAAAGGAGAGACAGGTCTAGTTGTTTCTTGTGGAAGACAAAGTCTTCCACAGAATCCTTTTTATTAATTTTACGTTTTTTATTTTTATTTTTAGCATTATTTGCATTTGTGGGTGCTTCTGAATAATTTTTTAAAATGGGATTAGAATCACTATCTTTATGCTTTTCAGTCGGTATTGGGGGGAGTACAGTAATTACCATTGCAATTAAAAGTCATACATGGGGAGGGAACAAAGCTCACATACCATTGTATCCTTTTTTCTTTGGGTATCATCAATAGAGGCCCGAAGAATGGCCTTCATCTCGTGGTTATCATCGGTGTCTGGAAAGTTGACAAGTTCAGTGCAGCGATTGATAACATGTCAAGGGCTTCGATTTCCAGCGAAAGCCTGTTTCTCTCTTCGCAGCTGTTTGTAATATCTGGTGGATCGGTTTCCATTTGTGCCATCAGGACGGAAATAGAATGCAAGTCGGAGCTCAGAAGAACACGTCTGCTCTGGTCGAAATTATAGCGTCTTCTTTTGAGCACACTCAAACAGACGGATGATTTTGTAACAGGAATCTAGAATGCGTCAGCATTCTTCTATCCTCTATCTGGGACTCTGATTTTCATGGTTTTGGAAACTTGGGCTTGAAGAGAGGGGCGTGACTTCAGAGGAGGAGATCCAATGGCAGTGCAGGAGGCGTTGGCTATGGAGCGATCGTTGATTGGAGGATGGCAGTGAGCTTTTAAGATTGAAATCATGTACTTTGAAATAGAAAGTGACTTTAACTTAATTTAAAAAGAGAAATTTGATTAATTTGAGAGAATTTTAAAAAGTTAAGGGGTAAAAAATAAAAGTTACAATTAAGAATGATAGGGAAATTTAAATATTGTTCATTATAGCTTCTGCCAGAAGGCAGGTTTTTTCTTCGTCGGAATTTGCTGTTTTAAATTTAGAGAGAAGGTCGAGAATTTTGGGGTTTTTCTTTACGAGGTTTGAGATAGTATTAAAAAGTTCCAAAACTTGGGAAAAATCTGAACTGTTATTATCTTGGGTAAGGAATCCACTGGAAGAGTCTTCCTTTTTATTTGCAGTTAGGTTTTCGGTTTCGAGGGGATCTGATTGGGGATTTCTCCGCTAACAACGTTAGCGAAGGAAATTCCTCTTTTAGTCCATTTGCTTGAAAAATTTTTTTCTTTTTATCGGGTCGGAAAAGGCAGCGCCTTTTTTGGGTTGGGGGAATTTGGGACATTTAGTGTAACATGCCGAGTGACCGAAGTCCTGGCAGTTGATACAAAATGGGTTTTCTTGTCGTTCTTTGATGTGACAATTTCGCGTGGCATGGTCTTTACCGCATTTAAGGCATCTTGGTTTCATAAAACAATTCGCGGCAGTATGGTAGTTATTGCAGTTGAAGCATTGGGTTATTCCTCTAACGAGAGGTAACCTTCTACTTTCACCTGCAAATAACCCAACTTTTTGATGTCAAAAATTTTACTATTTAAATCGTTTCTTGGTAAAGTAATTAGGAAATATGGGAGGGATTTTTTAGTTCTTTTGGAGATTAGTTGCGTGCAGCTATCTATATTGAATCCGATTAATTTTAAGTCGTTAGTGATATCAGTAATTAAAGCAGAATTAGGGAGGCCTTTAATAACGGCTTTAATTGGTTTATCTTTTTGGCGTTTGAGAATGTAAAATTCGAAATCTTTATCAGTCTCTAAAAAGTGTTTAAGTTTTCTGTATTCTTCATGGTCGGTGGAGAACATTTTTACGACGTCATTAACGATTCTATTACGTAAATTAGGGAATTTTTCTGAGATGCATTTAATTTGCTCTCTGAAATTGTCTTTGATTTTAAGCATTATAGGGTGAGGGGGGAATCTTGGGTGTAACTACTTCGGTAGTTACTGTTTCAATCGAAGGAGGATGCTCGACATCCTGTTCAAGATCGGAGAAACTATTGTTAGTTTCTATGGGGTCCTGGGTGGAGGTAGGAGAGATCGGTCTAGCCGTCTTTTCGGAAAGATAAACTCTTCCGTAGAATCCTTACCTTTCTGTTTACGTTTTTTGCTAAATTTTTTCTTAGATTTGCTATTGATTTTAGTTTTATTTTCAATCTTATTTTCAATAACAGGAGGGGGAGGGAACAAAATTATTTTCCTCTTCTACCGAGGTAGAGGAATCTTATGATCCTGGCAGTCTGAGATAGTACATGGTGGGAGGGTTTGAAGCTCACTTACCATCTCCTCTTTTCTCCTGATCATGGCCTGTTTGCCGGAAATGTACATGTCCATGAAAGAATTTCCGGGGGCTGGGAGAACGTCCGTCCATCCCGTGAATAGATAAATGAAGAGCTGAGATACCTGTGACAGTATCTCTAAGTTTCGCGCAGGCGGAAACTTGGTCAAATTTTGACGGCGAAAGTTCCATATAATCGCTTGATTCGCTCATGATGATTCGACAGGTCGTGAAGCTCGCAGGTGCGTGGTCTTCGTGCACACTCAAACAAGCTTTGGTTACCTGTTTTATACTCCACGGAGAACGACGTTAAACGCCCTCTACAGGCTATACGTAATGCGCAATCCCGCTGCATTTCTAATCATTTACATATCTCCCCGACATGTTGCTTCATGCCAAGTTTCATTACGATCCCACAATTGTTTCTTGGTGCGCTAATCTTTTTGTCAATGAGTGTATATATCCGTAAAATGAAATACCTTTACGGAAGCTCACATTATTGTAAAGCATTGGTCTTTGAGATTGCAAGTTGATTAAAAACAATGCTAAATATTTAATACTTGTGAATTAAAAAAAAACATGTACGAGGTAGGATTCAAAAGATACCAAACTGAGTCTATAATATAGACTACCAATTCAATTGCTGAAACACATCCTCCTTTGAAATAAAACCCTTAAGCAACAACACATTTATTCCATCGCTTGTAAAAGTCATCGAAACATTTCTGAAATCCATTTTTTAGCCATGTTTTTAAGGTATCCGACTACGTTCGGAACCGTGATTTTGTAAAAACGTATAAATGGATAATACTTATGATATTTAGTGTCACTCAGATTAGAAAATGTATGTAAAATTGTTTTAAGAATAGTATTACAATAAAAAAATTATTTAAGTACAATATTTTGACAAAAAATTAACATAGAATGAACCATTTTCAAAATATTCTCCTTTTGAAAATGCTTCTATTATAATAATATTTCGCCTGTATATAGCTCAGACCTCTGTACAGAGGTTCAACTAGAATTTTTTGAAATATATTTATAACTTAGAAGTGGGTTTATCCATGTCTTACGACAAAAGAGGGAGAAATTTTTAAGAAAAACGCCGATAATTATTTCAGTTGGTTGTAACTCTGAAAATAATGTGAATTTTTCAAAAATCATAGTTGAGCCTCTGTACAGATGTCTGAGCTATGTACAGGGAAAAATATTATTATAATAGAAGCATTTTTCACAAAAGGAGAACATTTTGAAAAAAGGTTTTTCTAAGTTATTTTTTTGCCGAAATATTGTATTTAAATAATTTTTTTGTCAAAATGTCCTTAAACAATTTTATACATGCATTCTAATCTAAGTGACACTAAATATCATGAAAATTATTCATTTATGCGCTTTTTTAAAATCACAGTTCCGAACGTAGTCGGGTACCTTAATTCCAGCCTGCGATTCATTTTTAATTTCATCTGCAGATTGGAATCGATGACCCTAAAAGCTACGTGCCAGTTCTGGAAATATTCTGAAGTCACAGAAGGCTGAATCAGGGCAGTAAGGGGAGGATGTGGCAAAACAGTTGTTTTTGCGTTTTCACCCCGTCGTTTTTTGAAGCCTGTTCTTTATCGCCGCAGAAACCATTCCAATGTTTTCAGCGGTGTGAGAAGTTTGCAGACGTCCAAAGCGTTCCGCGTTTTTAAAACACATCTGCTTCAACATTTCTTATGTCTCCGTAGCACTTTACGAAATTTGATATACCTTTTGTGCTCCACAAACGTCATTTCGTTCTATCACCGGTTACTCAATACATCCGCTTACAAAGTACGGTGAGCCACCGACCACTGGATTTAAGAAAAATCCCTTTTAGAAATGAGGAAGAACTCAGTAACACAGAAACGTTATCGCAGTCACTCTTTACTACAAAAGTCTTTCACGTTATAGGCTCAGTCCGGAAACTTTTGAATCCTACCTCGTGTAACAAGAAATATATAATTGATTGAATTATCTTTAGTTCATACGTAATGAACACGGTTAGTATACATACAGTCGGACCTCTATATAACGAAGTCGCTAAATCCCGAAAAAAAGTTCGTTATATGGAAAATTCGCTATATCCTTTAATTCATCCTTCCATTCTTTAATTTCCTTTATAAACTAGGTAAAACAACTTTAAAATTTATAAATATTTTATATTTAAAAAAGTGATTATTCATACCTATATATATATATATATATATATAAAGTTTGTTGACGCTTTTTCCACTTCCTCAATAAATTTTTTTCTTTGATTCTCAAGCACTTACGTTTTGATATTTTTGAGCCGCGAGAAACAAAGTTTCCAGGACTGATCAACAATACAAATGAACGGAGACTAGTTCGAGAACACGAGACCACTGAGGGTAAAAGGGGATATCGAAGATATTTCCAGTGAACTGGACAATGAGGGTTAAAGGTTGCACTTCTTGGATGAAATTCCCAGAATTCTATTGCTCTCGGCGAATTAGGCACCAAATAAAACCAATTACAGATTTATGACGACCATAAAATGTGCTAAAAGATAGAATAACTTGAAATTTCTAAAAATAATTTTAAAATAGGCAGAAAAAAATTGAATCGAAAGAGAAAAAGTTGGTTATATAGAAAATTCAATTCACTATTAGGGAGGTTATTTCACGAAGAAAATCATGAAATCTTATTGGTTCCTGAAAAAGTTCACTTTATAGAAAAATTCGCATTACAGGGGTTCGTTATGTGGAGGTTCGACTGTATATCTATTTTACCCAATCATTTGCAACGTTGAATCAATTATAAAATTGTTTTTATGAATTCCCTTTTTCATATTACTATGCAGTTGATCGGTTATTAAACGCGAAAATGAATCAAGTAAATTCAACTGAATCTTAAAATGTAAAAATAGGAGTTTTACTTTGCTATTCTCTAATAAAAACAATATGTTTGCTTTTAATAGGAAATAAAGAACACAAACTTGTAAATCCACAAAAACACTTAATTCAAAATTCACTTAAATGTAGAAAAGTCAGCCATCAATATCGGCAGCCACAGCATCACATAAGGTGAACAAAAGATAATTCTTCCAAACTCTAGACTAAACTTGGCTCCGCTGATATTTAGATAAATAGTGAAATATTATTTAAGTATGTCTTCCAATAACCATCTAAAACCAGAAGAGAGAGTTTCAAGCTTTTTTAGTCCCAACTTTGCCTTTACAAAAACAAAAACAAAAAATCAACGGCTTTTCTTCCTCAATGGTTAATTACACTTCAGGAAATGCCGCCCTTACTCGAATCGAAGCCTTTTCGCGGCTCAGAACCGAAGGCGGGATTTTGAATTCCGCCGCTTTCAAAAGAACAATTGTGACCGTCCGTTCTGACCACGGAAACTCATCGCATTCCGCAGTTCATCTCCAGTATTGAGTCTATCCTAAACATCGTTGTCTGTTCATATTTTAGGAAACTCTTTTGTATGCGCTTTAATCACCTAAACTTCAAAGGTGTTAGAAATAGTATCCACTGTCACCACAAGTACGAAAAGAGAATCAATTTTAAATTCACGAAAAAAAAAAGGGGGAAACAGCAGCGACCACTAAAAATATGACGTAGATGAAAAAAATACACGTTTATGGCATTTGCAAAATGATATAATTCTTGCCTGTAAATGTTGAACAGTCTTTAACAATTTTTACATTCTTCTGTAATACATTATTTTAAATTTTTTTATATAACAAATGCATATAGGATGGCACGGAAGACGACCTCGTGTAGAAAATGGCGACGCCGGCACCCATTGCGAAGTCGGCTGTGTCAATGAGAGTGACGAATCCTTTTAGAAACATGATACTGACAGAGTAATTATTGGTTCATGTATGTAGGATATCCCATGAAACTTTCTTTGTAAAAAGGTTAGATCATATTCCATTGCAGAGGACGGCAATTTTAATCAAAACAGCATTCCACATCAACGCTATCTAGCGTACTTATTAAAACGCCGACATCAACCTTTTTCGGCAGAGGCCCACTAACACTTGACAACGAAGCAGCGCTCTGGCACATCCGCGCCCGTTCGCCAACACTAGGCGGTAAGTTACAATCACACCGCATAATGAGTTTTATTTAATCTCGAACGTGCTCCTAGAGAGAATAATCCAACTTTTCTATTTTTTAAAATATGCACGTTCTAATTTCTATTCTGTAAATATTCCCCCGTAAGTACTCCCTTAAAATTCATAATTAATTATTTAGTTAGCAACAAGTTTCTTTAAATTATGTTGTCTATTTTTTCAAAGTTAACCCATACATCGTTAAAACCCCTAGACACCACGCCAAAAAACCCCCACTATCTGAAGATCTAACTTTTTGGAAGATTTCGGTTAGATTCCCACATGTATGTATTTGAAAGTTTTTAATACCGGTAAAATAAATGAATTACTAATTTATTATATCTCATTAAGGGGTGTTGGAAAGCTAAATTCTTATTTTTTTTTTTTTTTGACAATTTGAGATTTTTACATTTTCAAACTGTATAGATTTTAACCTTTCTAAAAATACCTTACTTTAACCTCTAGGGTATTTAGAAGCCCTTAAAAACGTATTTTTAAATAATCGTTGAATTTGAGCCACGCCCATTTTAATGGCGAAAATTGTAAACAAATTACTTTGTTTTTGCTTAAAAGTGTAACGACTGATATAAACCAAAACATGTATCTTTTATTTTAAATTGAGCCTTTTATTTTTTTTTTTATTTGCTAGCGGATTAGAAGTCTCACTGTATATATTAAAATCAATTTATCTCAAAATGTAAATTTTAATGTGCGATGTACCTTTTCTTAGAAAGTAATCTTCACAGGTATGTAAGTTTTTTACGAATTATTTATAATGAGAGATGTCTAATATATTCTAAAATGAGTTTTTTGTAAAAAACTCAAAAATTTAATTTTTACAAATTTTTAAGTAAAAAATGGGTCGAATTTCGCAATGTTTGATAAAATATTTCCTAATTTATTAAAAAATTCAAAAAATGAGCTAAAAGCTCATTTTAGTATAATGAGAGAGGTGTACTTTAAAAGTACGAAAATTTCAAGCATGCACATAAAACAAATTTTGAGAAAGGTACATCGAAAACGGCCAATTTAACATTGTCAGTATATAGAGAGAGAAAGGTTTCCAACTCCCTTAATTTTTAAAATTTTTTTTAAATATCAGATATTAATGAATCTTTTACACAGTTTCTTTTTATTTTTCTCGAAAACGAGTTGAGAATTGGAGGTGCGGCTTAGAATCGATGATAACATGTTTTCACAGAGTTATTTTGAGAATTTGCGATGGGCTTAGATTCGAGTAAATAAGGTAGTATAGAATCTAAAACCCTATGCGGTACATTCATGTTTTAAATATCCCGAAACCTCCGTAAAATGAGCATGAAGAACGTTCAAGAGATGACAGCAAGGAAGTATATTTTGTTGTGTAGGGATTACTGAGAGTGTGGGATATTTACTGTATTCGCCTCTACATAGATTTTGTTTTTTGGTTTTGTTAATCAAACTAAAATTTTCCTTTATCTTTCTTTTGTAACGAAATTTTCTGAATCAAAAGTCAATGCTCTTGCCTTTTAAAACTCTACTCTTTGCTTCAAGAACCGTTTTTATTAAGAAAATAAAAACTGTACGAACATTTGCTCTTAGAATCTATTCTATTAATATCGAGTGCTAATTATTCAGTACATACTATAGTGTTCGAATTAAAATTCAGACAAATATCTTTTGTTATTTCACTTGGTATTCAGTGACAATTCAAACCACTTCAAGCCAATAACTTTTGTCTCGAAGGAGTCTGAAGGATCGATGTTTACTAAAATTTACTTGTTTTTGATGGGTTTTAGTGTACGGGTAGCTCAGCTGTGAGCCTTCTTGTGCGGTATCTGGTCGTTATAGCTTTGAGTTTCGTGTAACTTTTGCTAGTTCAAAGATAGATATTACTCCGAGGAAGCGTTCTAAAATAATCGTTCTTAACTAACACACTTCTACGACTGTGAAAGACATAGCAACTGCAGTTGGTGGAGACAAATCCAGTGTTTCAGGAATTATACGATCATTTCAAGATTCCAGATAATCGTCTTGGGGAAAAAAGTGAAGATGTGGGTGCAAGCGGAAAACTACTTCAAAACTAATAAAATTCCAATAAGAAATAGAAAAATCAACCGAAGAAAGACAATCATCGACCTTCAAAGGGATTTATTGAGTTATGGAATTGAAATGAGTACCTTAAATTTTGGAAAATACTTTTGGATGTTGGTCGCAAGGCAACAAAAACGAGGAAAAACAATTTCTAACTCGAAAAATGATGTAAAAACGTTTAGCATGGGCCAAAAAATATCGATCATGGACTGTTAACGACTGGAAAAAGGTAAGTTTCTATCATGAAACATACTAATTTGTCCAGGGATACAAAAACAAGTATAGTCAGAAGAAGTGTCGGTGAAACTCTGCTATTAGACCATATCTAATGGATTGTAAAACACATTTCTAAGCATATGTTTTGGAATTTTTCACAACAAATGACACTGGAAGCTGAGTTCCTCTTAAAGGCAGGATGAATTGTATCAAACATATAGAAATGTTACGCAGTAGATTGTTCCATTTAGAGAAACATTTGACGGAACGTTTCAAGATGTCATGGCTCCTTTTCGCACTTCCAAATTATTCCAGACTTTAAGGCGAGAAAATAAAATAAAAGTTATTGATTGGCCTAATAACTTACCAGAACTAAATCCTATCGAGAACTTATGGTATATTTTCAAGAATCATTTAGCTGAGATGAATTACACAATATCAGAAAAATTATAAATGTGTTATACAAGTGTGGTTCCACAATGATGAGATAAAAAATATGTGTGTTACACTAGAGGAATCAATGCCAATATGTGTTGAATAGGTCATTTCTGACAAAGGAAGGTATTATTCGTATTGATACATAGTTTTTTCAGTTACTTAAGGTATGTTATGATTAAAAGCTAAGGGTCTTGAAAAAATCCCTTTTTTTTCATTTTCCCCAATTAATTCGAACAATATAGTATTTCCATAATGAATGTGCTTCGTGTGAATTCCTCCTCAATGTTTGGGACGTGTCTTACCTTAATTCTGAGAATATGTGGATAACTGTTGGAATGTTTCAAAACGCATCAATAGCTGCATAATATTTTATCAAATTTTGGAAGACATACACATAGAGATTGATACATGTTCAGATAAGAGTGTCAGTGGCTCTCTCTCTAGTTTATAATTAGGGACCTGAAACATGTTCTGAAAAGGGAATTACTATCTCCATCCTATTTTATCCCTAATTCCGGGTGAGAAAAATGATTTTTTGTTGAAATATTTTAATAAAATGTTTTATTAATAGATATGAGAACAAGTGAAGATGCAGGTATTACCGATAACAAAATCGTATCTATTCATACGTAAGTACAGTTTAATAAAAGAATTTTTAGGGATTAATACAACAAGAATTAATTGCATCATTGAAAAAAAAAACTAATCAGGTAAAAATTTTCGGTAAGAGGTGCCTTCACACATTTAATGCTAACTAATTTGTTTCATTCAATGTAAAAACTTTTGCATTAACAAAATGTAATGCATATTTAATTTGAATTTAATTTTTTACCAAGTTTGTCCCTACTTATTATAGGATTTTATATTGTCTTTGCTCGCAAAACATTTAATCTTTGGGCAGAGAAGTGGTCAAAGTTCCTTTTTCCGTAGCACTTCAGTATACTGGGTCAAAACTTTTTAAAATGATCGCATTTATTAGCTAGCTTTGCATCTAGAGAAAAATATAAATTGCACTAAGTATAAACAAATGAATAAATTTAAGTTAAATAAAACCGTGGCAGTTTTATCCAATTTATTTATTGGGCTTTCACATCTAAAGCTGCATGCACATTTAATTTTAAAATGTGTTTAATTAGACAAATGTACTCTATGATGCTTTTCTAAAATTCTTTTGAAATAGGGAGTGAGATTTCTTCTTGAAATTCCTATTACGGTCCTCAAATTTACGTCTGCCAATTTGCATCTCGATTTACTTTTGTTGACCTTCAGGCAATAAAAACTTTGCTCACAAATATATATTGACCCAAATATAGAGAACATTTTCTGTCTGTATGGTTTTCTGATTGTGCACGTGAACTACAAAAAGACTCTTTGCGGGCTGCTATTACCCACCCCTGTTTTATATAGATATACGTAGTATGATCCAAAAGTTCGAGGACAAGGTGTAGAAAACGTTATCTTGAATAGTTCACAGCACCGAAGCACATCCACATTCAAAGTAGTCCCCTTGGGCAATGACATGTTTCCGCCAGCATTCACTTTATGGCACACAGCTGGAAGCCATTTTTCGCAACCTCCTGTCAGGCCTTCTGCGATACTACTTTCACTTCATCTGATGGACATAAAACGAAGACCTAGTAAATGTTATTTCATTCATGGGAACTGTCAAACGTCATACGGAGCTAATGGGGGGGAGTTGAAGCACGTTAGTGCGAGTTTTGGAGAGGAACTCTTTTACCAATTGGTATCGAAGTGCTGGTGCGTTGTCACGCAGATGATACCAGTCGTCACTCTCCCAGAACTGAGGCTATTTACGACGAATGGATTCCCTTAACGTCGTCTTCGAGAAGTGTGTAGCCTCAGCGATTTGTTCAAGTGTTCGGTGACGATCTTTACAAGCACATTCAGACACCGACGCAAGTTTATTCGTGTTCCATGAAGTCGAAGGTCGTTCATTGCGATCAATGTATTCGATGGAATCTCGGCCCTCTTTAAGGCGACGATGCCATTCGCAAACCTAAGAACTCTCTCGCCATGGTAGATTCACAAATAGTCTCTATTGGTGTTTCACCTAAGCATTGGCAGAATTTAATGTTCAATGCTGTTCAAGAAAAGCCATCTTTCTTATAGATCGCTTAACAAAGCTAACTAGCTTCAGAAAATAGCAGCTGCGCGTGTGGTTCGTTCACATGATATGGGCTAAGTTAACCTGGCCATGTAGGGGAAGGTCGGAAGAACCCATTTCGAGTGATTTAAATTTAGATACTTGTTTTCGTCTTCAGCAATGACCGCAGTCCACGAATGTTTGGATCGTACTACGTACAAAACATGAAGACTTTCATCTCAGGTAAAGATACTTCAAAGAAATCATATTTAAATACAACAAATAAATTTCTAGTTTTATCAAAGAACAGAAGTCATTGTAGAAAAATGGGTATTTTCTATGAAAAACAAAATATTTCTGTATAGCAAAGTTTCAAGTATGTAGAACATTATTTTGAAAGAAAATTGAAAAAAAAAGTGATTAAATATTGTTTTAATAACTATCATGAATACAGAAACAGACACATACATAAATCGAGTATAATGCTTTTTGTTGCTTTATATTTAAAAATGTTCAAATAAATATATATATAGTTATTCCACTATTTAATCCAGTTTTAGTGAGTATCTCGTAATCTTTCGAGTTCTACAAAAAGTCATTTCATACACAAGAAAAATAGTTTTACATTTGATTTCATTATTTCTCTTTGTACTTTTCATTCAAATACTTTTTAAATGAATAAAAATGTTTAACGTCGTGTATAGCTAGTATAAAAAAATGTTACTGCCTAATATAAAATAAAAGCATTGTTTATTTGCTAAACAGTTTGTTAATGAAGCAAAAGAATTCAGTTCATATGCCAAGCCGGTGCAGTCAGTCCATATTCTATTCTCAACGCCACCGGCGATCATCGTTTTTTCACTGCAATGTCGGACTAAGCCAGTGTTTCTCAAACTTTCAATACTGGCCACCCAATTTTCAATCATAATTTTTGTCGCCCTCCCCCTGTGTACAACAATAATGAATTTACTGCAATAAAAATGCACTTTGAGAGAGAGACGCTAAAGTTACAATACGATCTTAATTATAAACCCCACAAATTAATACGATAAGTGTATTAAATTTTGTATATGTAACTTTTAAGTAATATATATTTTAAGAAAATTACTTAAAATATATATTACTTATGTTAATTTTTCTTTCTCTAATTTTTAAATTGGAACAGATCGCAAAAATGATATATTTAATTAATGATTTATTTCTCCTTCAGCATTCGTTTCTCAAAGTACAAATGTCATTAGAAAAATAGTCGAGTCTATGTTGCTCGCTATCATATCCATCGCATTTGGCATTGTAGGGTACGTTTGCGTGAGTCAGGGAAACCTATCAGACGTCTGCGCAAAACATGTAAAACCTCGTACAATTCCAGTCAGCTTTTTGGTCGACTCGATACTTCTATAGCTACCGAATCTAGCTTGTGAATGTACGTTTTTAAAATTTACACGTTAATTGTAATTCACAGTAATTAAGTATTTACGGCAGTAGATTAAAAAAAATCATACATACATTTTTAAGTCGTAAGCAAAATTCCACGATAATGAAGGATCAATAAGTTCACAGACGAGCATGGTTCCGAAAATTAAATCAAGGCAATAAATATTCCCAAAAATACTTAAATTTCGGATTTACCACCAATGAAGTAAATGATGGGGGGAAAAAGCCCCAGCTGGTTATGTGTCAAAACTTAAAAATCTGAAGAACAACATGAGAAAGTTGTTTCTAAAACCATGTAAAATCTTTTAACTATGTTGGCAAAGAATTTCAAAAGTATTTTCTGGATGAGGAAAACTTGGTAGCAAGTTACGAGTGGATTAGGGATCTATTTCAAGATACCCTAGAAGGTCTCTCAACTTCCGAAGAAATCTTCATACATTTCACATTCAGTGAAAACTTAAAAGGCAATTTTGGAATAAATCGGTCTTTGAATTTTGGGTAAAGGTGGATGATGAAATTTTCTGTACTGAAAACAAAAGCACTTAGCCATTACTATTACCATTTTCAACATCCTACCTTTGTTAAACCGAAATTTTCTGCGGTGGCTGCTTTGAAGACAAAATATAGATCTCAGCTAAATATAGAAAAATAGACTCAGAGTGTCAATTTCTGATATTAAACCTTCCTTTGAAAAACTTTCCTCTACAAGACAAGCCCATGGAAGTCCCTAATAATTATCAATTATTTATAAAATACCTTCTTCAGTACTGATACATTAAACGTATACTGGCTGAAACACCAGCTCTTCGACAGAGTTCATTTTTTTAAAAAAATAAAACATTATTGATATAATAGCTGAACTGTAAGGAGAGTAAAACTGCGTGCACGACATTGTACACAAAATGTAAAATGATTTTTTTTAGATAAATGCTATAATTGTAAATAACTGTTTAAAATAACTGTAATTTTAAGCCTCACAGAATTAGCATTTAGAATTAATGTTAAATAATGAAAAGAATATAAAATTCTGATGAAGAATAATTGCGTTACTTTTTAATATTTAAAGCGAGAAGACTTCAAAATGTTTTAGCCCAGAGCAGGCGTGCACTCGATACTAACGCTAATGGTACTGCGGGGACTCAGTCACCCCAATCATTTGTTTATAATTATTTTTACTGTACACGATAAAAATCGGAATTCCAGTGAATAATTTAATTAAGAGAAAGTATACTTACCGGCTTTCAAGGACTATTCAATTTTTCTTTGATGATTTGAGAAAAATCCAATAAAACACTGAACTAAAATGATTCAAAAAGTTCAAGACCTTAATAAAGGACGCAAATCAGAGACACTTACATTAATACTACAGAAATGTTATTTTTTGGCAAAGCTGTCATATTTTGTTCCAAGTTATTGTAGTTTTAATGAGCTTTCATGATCGAGTGAGTAAATATTAACGTCGCATTGTTCAGCTACACGAGGACTTTTCGCGACGACCTCGTAATTTTGAAAAATGGTTGACGAGGACGATACTTGAGCTGGCCTCTTTTTAACTACCACACCACTACAACAAGAGGATGTTTGAGCTCTTTGATAGATTTAACGTGCATCTCTCCCCTCTACACGGCGGGTCTTTAGTGGTACTGGGCTCGAACTCGAGACTCCTTTGGTAATCAACAAATAGCAAGTGGAACTTTTTCTTTCTTGTGTCTTTTTGACAAGGCGAACTGAACCTTGTGGTACACTTATGGCTTCATATTTTAGATTGATGGAGTTCTTTAGGAAGCATTTGAAAATTTTCCTTTCGTTTCATGTTCATGGCGTTTCTCAATCATGAATAATATGTATTTTTCAAGAGGTTTTTTCTTTGTTTGATCAGTTCCCTCAACAGATGTCCCGCGCCACCACTCCCGGTTTAAAAGTGTATTCAGAAAAAAATATGAATGATCTAAATAACCATGCCAGTAAGTTTGAAGGTCAATCAAATGATTAACAAATGTATTATGCAGCCTGGCTGAAAAGTGAATAATGTCTTCCCTTTCTTTTTTTACAACTAATGTACAGTATTTCAATAATAATTACTGCGATTAATTGTTTATCTTCTTAGAATTTTTTGGGTTTCGGTTTTCTTTTAACGAGTAATATTTTTTATGTTAAAAAGTATTAAAAAATCTCTCATTGAGGAAATACAACAAATTAAACAATATGTTTTTTTCTTTAATTTGGTTTTGGGATCTAAGATAGCTATTTGATGACGGAAAACGCCAGATGACAAACATAAAATATATCAGTGTTGTTGAGTATTTCTTCTATTATGGAAGAAAGTATTTTGTTCTACTTCTCTTTCCGGTTATTTTTTTAAAAAATCTTGAAAATTTCGATATGCTCGGGCCCCCCTTATAGGGTCATCGTGCCCCCCAGGGGCGGGCCCCACACTTTGAAAAACACTGGACTAAGCCCTTTTTCTCCATCCAAGGCCTGCTTCTCTCTACTCCCGACTCTTTTTTCTTCTCTTTTTTCCGTCTTCTCTCTCTCTCCCGTCTCTTTTTCTTCCTTTTTTTTTTTTTTTTTCTTCGTCTGCTGAAAAAGAACCCTTTAAACACCAGGGTGTGTTCACAACACGCCCCTCGTCCCTTCTTATTGGCAGGTCACAAAAGTCTCTTGGCTTCCCTCGTCCTATTTGCGCATAACACCCTAAAACACACTCGGGCCGTCTGGCCCAACGCGCCATAATTCCTTGTCCAACATCTGGACACACTTGTCCAACACGCTACCTGTTTCTAGTATCCCCTTCTCTCAACACCAGAAAAGACGACATGATTCTTTTAAGGCAGGCTTCGCCTATTGTAATGGGGCACCGGCTCTCCTTTACCATTATGGCGACCCGTCAGGCTGTTGTCACTTCCCGAGTTCAGACAATAAACAATGGCCCCATGGCCACGTGCACTGGTCATTTTACAGCTGGTGGATCTTAAAAATTCTGGGGCAATTGATGGGTGTGAGTTCACAACAATTGAAGACGTCGTACTTGTCACTTAACAGCTGGTGAAACTATAATAGTTATCGTGAATCGATGGGGATTCACAACAATCGACGATGCCACAAATGTCTTCCAAAGCATCAGTAATGTTGAAGGAAAAATGGTACTTAGATATTTTGAAACTGGATGATTCCTGGCATTGGAGCACTCATTCAGTCAAAAAATTGCAGCCTATTCACCTACCGCTTGTGTGTTCTTTTGGGGGCTGTTGGTGGATTTGTATGACAAACAAAAGTGTTGGTAGAAGAATACTTAAGGTATCCAACCGTCCTTCATATTGCAGAGCATTACATGTATTTCACTCGGTTTCCAGAAGTAACCTTTTGCTATTTAAAGGGGTACGGCCAAAGCACAATTGCATTAATTCTTGTTTATGTACTTCTACAGGGTGGGGCAAATAAAAGTGGCCCGGAGTTTCTGGTAACACAGAAACACGGTAAAAGAAAGGAGATGATTTTCGTTCCCCTACTTATTACAGTTGCTGCAAAAACTTTTAATCATCTCTTTGCATGTTTGGGCCCAGGTCAGCAAGCTGAGGAAGTCAGATAGAAGCTGGCATCTCAGCAATCTCATCACAAATGCTCTGCTGCAACTCCTTAAGGCTATGCACCTTACACTTGAGGGCTCCCACAAGAAGTAATAACACATTTTGACCGGTAAGGTGACCTTCGTGGGCAGCTAAGGCCACGACTAGACTGACATCTGCTTATAACTTTGTTAGAAGAGAAGATAGTATAATTGTAACCCATTATTCGGTGGGGACTCAGGTCTCTCAGTTAATGCTGCTACAATCAGATTGCCACTGACAGTAACGCACACAGGAATTTTTCAAGGAGGGGGTTCCAGGGTCGAGCCTCCACCATTCTTATATCATGCTCCTTTTGATTTTGTCGATTTTTGGGAACAAAAAAACACTAAAAAACCAATTGTTGAATAAATAATTATCATTAATTAATAAAATTAATCATTAATAACAAACATTTAATTAAATTTTACATACTATTTATTTAGAATTATAATCAATTGGAAAAAAACAAGTGCTTTTGGGAGGGAGGCGGCCTCATTGGACACCCCCCCTTGTGTGCGCCACTGGCCACTGATCAATTCACACTGACTCAGCCCGCACTAAGATCTTAACCGGTTTTGTGAGTCACATTCACGTTTAATCGTATTCAATCGTCCGGGTCACTTTTATTTGCTCCCCCCCTTTCAGTATATTTAATATATCATATCAAAGTTAATGTTAAAAAAGGCGAGCGAACTTCATAATAATCTTATTAAATTCATTGTATTGGTCTCTGGATAGAGTAATTTTAATATGGTTTAAAAGGGTTCTCAGGGGTTGCTGATTTTGTCTCGAGGGCTGAGAATGTAAATAATTTCCCACAATGCATATAATTCTTTGAAATTAAAATTAAATAATTCGAATTTTTGCGCATTATTTATAATGAAATGAGTCTTCAAAAAAGTATAAAAGGTTTAAAAAATATAATCATAATTTAAAAATTATAAGCTTATGAAAATAAGAAACATTTCTGTACAAAATATAAATGAAGTTTTACATTGCGTAATATACTCGTATTTTCTAAAATAGTAGCTCAAATTACTAGCAATAAGTTGATTTATAAAATTAAATGTATCCGTATTACATTCTAGCTCTTTTTTTATAAATAGAATAATAAATTATAATTTTTAAAAATAAAAATTACATTAATTTTTTGTTTTGTTTTGGTTTTTGATTATAATATTCTTCAAACATTTTGAACAAATTTGGTAAAATTAGGTAGGGTTTAAAGAGTATGATACATTTTACAATCCTATAAAGTTTTATACATCAAAAGCTACTATTTTAGAAAAAGGCTTGCGCAACGTAAAAATTACTTAATATTTATTACAGAAAAATTTCTTATTTTCATATTTTTTAAATTTTAAAATTATGATTATATTTTAAACATTTTATACTTTTTCGAAACCTCATTCCTTTGAAAATAATCTGTAAAACATTTGAATTATTTAATTTTAATTTAAAAGAATTATATACCTATTTGGAAATAATTAGTATTTTCAGCCCTAGAGACAAATTAATACCTCTGAGACCTCTTGAATAAATAACTGTCAGACTAAAAAGAGATTTAGAGTTTATGTTTTATGTCAAATAAAGCAAAGTACTGAGACATAAAAAAGTTATTGAGCATTAAATGTACATGAGCTTCATATTTAAGAAACAAATAGTGTGCATTAAAAAAGAAGAAAAAGGTGCGTCGAAGTCAATAATACAACATAAGTCAATGAAATACAAATTATTTATTCGAATCTCATTAACAAATAATAAGGAAATTAGACTGGTATGTTTTGACGTTTAACACCTTTCCTCTCGGTTGCTTACGCATTAAAAATATCAATCCCTATGTTAATCCCCTGGTGCCATTTTTTAAAGATATGAAGTTGATATTTAGTGCTATCGATGGTACTACCTGTATGGTTAGGAAATACAAGGACTCGACCCCCCACAGATGTTTTTCGAACCCCTGTTTTGCATTTTGCTAATGCAAATCCTGACTAGTTCAGTTCATCATTTCACTAAACAGTTAAGTGATTTGATAAAATCACTCACTTTCTTCTGGAAAGAGACGTTTTTTTAACATCTCCCGTGAATTGATCATATTTGATGAAATTCCTAATTTCGCCATTTCACGAAACGAAAATTGCTTAACACGAAAATATTTCCTTTTTTGGAGAAGGTTACGGAAACTGCGCCCCGACACTTAATGAAAGTGAGAAAATTTCCGTATTATTGGACTGTCCTAATGCATCATGGGAAGAATTCGGTGCAGTAGACTATGATAATTTGTGTACAAACTCTATAACGGCAGACAAAGACAATTTGGAATTTCATCAAAACTCAAAAAATATCACAGAGGCAGATTTGAATGACGAAAATGAAATTAATAGTGCTCCCTCGTCGTCTGAAATGAAGAGCATCATGAAAAGTGTGCGCAGTTATTTAGACTCATATTCCAATTGTGAAATGAATAACAAAATGGACGACATCGAACAACTTGAGACGATTTAAGACAATGCAAAGAAAAAAATATCGGATCATTTTCAAAAAAACTCAATAAATGTTTTGTTTTTCAAAAACTTGAAAATTTTTGTATTGCAATTCATCAAGAACTGTGAATGTTTTTGTTTCATTGGTATTTATTAAATGCTTGCAAGAAACATATTTGTGCAGAAAAAAAGAGCAGAAAAAATGTACTCCAATAAACTTAATTTTGTTAAATATATCAGTTTTTTTTTTTTTTTCTTTTGTAATATTTTTTAAAACGAAATTCTTTTTAGCATGAAAAAATATCTCAGTCCCCTCCATTTCGTGTTAAACGATTTTCACTGTTTAAGAGTTGTTGTTGTTGCTCATGCCTACTATCTGACGTAGTCAGATCGAGGCTCTCGAAATTCATCGTGGCAAGGGGCTAGAAGTACGCCTGGCCTTGGCCTTGGCCTTGAGCACTATACAGGTGACAGTACAAATTAGCACGGCGAATTTCCCCGAAGATAGATGGCGACACCATCTATCTCCACCTCCACAATTTAGGCATGGAACTGAATGGGAGGGAAATATTCTTCAGTCCCCTGCACCCGTGATTCAGACCACAAGACTTTCGGACCCACTGATTTAACGAGTATGTACTCCGTGTGCACTCGGAAGGTATTTGGTGGCATCGGGAATCGAACCCAAGCCTTCCGCTAGCCACTAGGCCAGGTTGGCGAACCTTTTTGATCAACGTGCCATTCTTTCTTTAAGTAATATTTAAGGAGGTATAGACGTGCCGTCAAATAATTTTGACTTGAGATTATTGAGAAAATAATAAAACTAAATACTAACAACTCCAAACTCTTTAATTACAACGAAAAATACATTTTGCACAGTATAGCAGTGGTTCTCAAACTTTCACTACTGGCGACCCAATTTTCAATCATAATTTTTTATCGCGCCCCCTAAAAATAATAATTTATTGAATGCAATAATAATGCACTTTGACGCTAAAGCTACAATACGATCATAATTATAAACCGTACAAATTATCAAGATAATTAAATTATATATATATTATGTATATGTTACTATATTATATATAATATTTTTTATATGTTACTTTTAAAGTAATATTTTTTTTTTTTACTTTTTTTGTTCGATTCACTATAAAGCGTGTTTTATAGTTTGTTTTAAAACTATAAATTCATTTTATAGTTATTTTACTATACACGATACAAATCACAATTCCAGTGAATAATTTAATTAAGAGAAAATATACTTACTTACTTTCAAGGACTTTTCAATTTTTCTTAGAATATTTGAAAAAATCAATAAAACTAAAGAAAATGTTCCAAATGTGCGTGAGCTTAATAAAGGACATAAATCACAGTCACTTTTCGCTAACAACACAGGAACGTTATTTTCAAGCTAAACTGTCATATTTTGTTCACGTTTTTGCAGTTTTGCTGTTTGATGATCTACAAATAGAATTTTGAACTTTTTCTTCTTTTTTGTCTTTTTGACAAGGCAAAAAGTCCTACATTATGGCTTCATAGTTTTTTTCATAGAGATCTTTAGGCAGAATTTTGAAAATTTCAAATCAACTCAAACGTTTCATGTCTAACGCTTTTCTGATATTTACTTTCGCTATATATATATATATATATATATATATATATATATATATATATATATATATATATATATATATATATATATCTTGATTAATATGCATTATTTCAGTAGGTTCTTCAATTGCTTGATCAGTTTCAACTTCCTTCAATAGGGATCACAGATGCCCATTTTTTTAATATTCTGCTTATTTACATTTATAAACCATAATAAGTCGTACAACACAGCAATCAAAACTACAAAATTGTTCATGGGGAAAGTGTAGCATGTTCTAAAAAATAATTGTGTAAAACGTTTTTATGAGGCATTATATGTTTCAAATACTCATGCTTATCCATATATCCTAAAACTCTTTCGCATGGAAAAAGATGAAACAGAAATATATGTATTTACTTACATCTTCCCTAAAAAAAAGACGGAGATAACCATACCAGAAAGTTCGAAGGTCAGCTAAAGTAATATTTTAGGTTAAAAGAAACGTAATAAAAAAATCTCTCATCGGTTGATATCGTTAAAAGAAACGTAATAAAAAAATCTCATCGTTCTCCTATTGACCACAAAGTAAACAATTTTTTTTGAATTTGGTTATAGGGTTAAGGATAGCTAATGAGCGTTTGAAGTGGAATCTTTTATTTTTGATGATCCCCAGATGATAAAAATAAATTATATCAGTGCAAATGTGTATTTTTATTATGTCAGAAAGCATTTTGTTTTACTTCATTCAAAAATTATTTTTTTAAACCTTTTATTTTCAATATGCTTGCGCCCCCCCCTCGCAGGTTTACCACGCTCCCCTTGTAGGGGGCGCGCCCCACAGTTTGAGAAACACTGCAGTATAGTAGTAAATGGTTTAGTTATACATTGTAATTCAAATTAAAATAACCTTAGTGTGAATTCTATTGGGGTAGATTAGATGACAAATAACTTGTATTAGGATTGTAAGATGTTACTTTTACCAGAATGCAAGCTGAATTCGAGTCATCTTCCAAACGGTTTCTAAGTGAGGTTTAAATGTTATTCTCTCTCTCTCTCTCTCTCTCTCTCTCACACACACATCTGCAAAAATAATGACTCGCAGGCATAGGTAGACGAAAATATGGTTAAAATAACATGAGACATTTTTTTTCAAACAGCTAAATGTATCTGGAATTAAATTCCATGGTTTTTCCAAAATTTCATTACTAAATTTTTACTTATATTGCTTGTTAATCTTTCTGTTTTAATCAAACTTCCGACTTTCTCCTTTTTTTCAATAAATTTTTTGAATCTATATTGAACTAGACTGAAATAATTCAGTTGCATTTCAAATTTTTTCAATTTACAACCAATAGAATTGGGACAGATTCAGTTTATTAAATGAAGTTGTGATGATCTCCTAGGACCCCCACTTTGAGAACGGGAATAAATAGGAGTCATGTAAGAACCAGTAGCCATTTTTATAAACAACTTTCTTTATTAGGTTATCTTATCCAAATAAAATCAAAGACTTATTAACAAATATATCTAAACTAGTTTTGAGGTTTTAAGGTAATATCCTTTAAATTAACTTAATTAGTTAATGATCCAAGTAATTAACAATTAAATAACGATCACGCAGAAATTACCACGATAACAGATCATGATTTATATCAATGTTCGATTGAACATTAATTTTAATTTCACTCTTATAGTTTAATTAGACTTAATTATAAATCAATATTTAGCATACGGAATCTCAACTCTTCTTGAGATTGAAAACCAACAAGAAATCTTCAATTTAATTCGCTATAAATTTTATTAATCTCTATCCTATTGCTCTTAACTTTACTATTTCGTTTGACTTAAATACTTTATCTAATCTTCAACAAAATTTTTCTTTTTGGAGTTGATTGGAAATAGGTAGGGAATTTCAAATTTTTAAAAGGACGACTCAGAAGGTTAGTGATAAAGTTCCGTATAGATTTGTCACAAAGTCACATCAAGATACATAAAAAAACTAGAGCGTTTCCTATAGTTCTTCGAACTGAAAAGTCTCGATGAAAACTGTAACAGATCACTCACGTTTCTAGTAATACTTCATATTGAACTTTGTTATTTTGAATTAAAATGCAAACCGTTTTGATCGGTGGCATGCCCAGTGCCACTGGTTTGCCATCCCTGCACTTATATGCACGGCCCAAGAGTTACTCAGACTAGTGCTGCCATTTGCAGGAATGGACTAAATTCATGTGACGTCACGATCACGTGATTCCAGTTCAGCTCTTGCGCACGTGCATGCGGCGTCATTTGTTTACATTACTATTTTGCTTTTAAACTTTAGTTAATTATTCTTTTTTGACGTTCAGAAATGGCATACTGTGTAGCATATGGATGCAATAACTCCAAAAAAAAGACAATTGCAGAAACTCAACTTGCTTCCAATTTCCTTTTAAAAAATATTTATTAAAAACATTTATTTAAATGCTGAGATAAAAAGAACCTTTATCCATCTTAAGAGAGAGAAAATGGAAAGAATTGTGCAAATCTATTTATGCACACACCCTAATACCAAACTTTGGAAACTCATGAAATCTTTGAGCATTACTCAAAAAGGAGGATTTGCAATACTATTTATTGATGACAAATGGACAGATTTCCTCTGACAATAAAACTTATAGAATTTGTTAAAATGTTCCTACTACCAAAAGACGAGTAAACTGAATTTTAAATGCAATTCAAGGATACAGAGAATTATGCTCGAAAATTAGTTCATGGATGTCGCAGCTCAGAGAGCATGGAATCCCTATATTTAAAGAGTTCTTTACAATGCAGGAACTTAATATGGCTTTGAGCAACCAACTTGAATCTAAATCTCCTAGGCCTGACAATATTAAACAATGGCCAGATGATCTCTAGACTTAGTGATTGGGGAAAGAAGAGTCTTTAGAAATCTTTAACTTGTCTTGAGACTTGGAAGACTTCCCCGTGATTGGAAAAAAGCCCTGATTATTAACATTAGGAAATCAAGCAAGAAAGCTTGCTATCCTGAAAGTTTCAGGCCGATTGCCTTAACAAACTTCTCCTGTAAGCTTATGAAAAAGATTATTCTGAGCGACTTACTTACTATCTAAATTCTAATGACTTGCTCTCAATCGAACAATATGGTTTTAAAAGGGGACACTCTACTGCGGATCAGATTTTGGTACTTCGGACAGAGAGTTCGAGACTCCAAAAACCTTAGACCATCACATCATACAGTTGCTGTTTTTCTTGACCTTTCAAAAGCATTTGATAGAGTTTGGAGAAATAAATTAATCATAAAGCTTTTCAACACCTTTGGCATTAGAGACAGAGCCCTATCTTGGGATTTTCGACTTTTTGAAAGATCGAGAGATCAGAGTGAGATTTAGAGACTCTTTATCTAAAACCTTAGGCTCAGCTGGTGTCCTGCAAGGCTCAGTCTTGAGCCCTTGCTCTTTTTCCCATATATTGCGGGCATTGAGAAAAATCATCTCTAGAAGGTGTGAGGTGGGGCTTTTCACTGATGATATCGTCCTCTGGAACTCTAACTCTGACGTCGTCCATATAGAAACCGCGATCAATACTACCCTTTCTGACATGAGATTTTTGCTGAGCAACATAAACTGATCTTTAATGTATCAAAGTCAACCTCTAGCTTCTTCACGACTAACCGACGTTTATACAATTATCAACCTCAAATTTTTATGGAAAAGCAAATCCCTTCTCTATAGAAAAAAACACCTAAATATTTGGGCTACATTTTTGGATCCTGAGATACGTAGCAACAAGCATATGAATTATGTGATAAACAAAGGCAGGAAGAATACTTGACTTACTGAAATACATCGCTGGAAGGGATGTGCTGATGCTGAACTCCAGACTGACATACACCTCTTTGAGAAGACCTGTCTTAGAGTATGGCTCTCAAAAAGAATTTATTTCAGTGCATCACGTACTAATTTGGCGAAACTGGACCGAGTACAATCAAGCGCTGCTAGAATTATCACTGGCATGCGACATAGCTGTCCCACAGATCTAGTTCTTTTCGAAGCTGATATCATGCTCCTTGGATCTGAGAAGAAAAATTACTGCTTTCAAAAGTACTTTTGTAAACTTTACAGTTACGGAGATTATAAAATCGCACATCTGCATATCTCATAACCTGGACAAACAGACACAGACTAAAAAGAGACAGTCCTTTCTCTCGAATGCAAGCAATGGACCTATTAGATCAGGACATTGAAGAACATTTTTTGAAGAACGTATTTAACCCTCAGGAGGGATTGCCTAGAGTCCATTTTGAACCAGAAATGGGGAGCTCATACTTCCAAAAAATCAAGATCCACACCTGAATATTTACGTCAATTAGCATTGAGATTATTAACAAAATTCCAGCTACTGCAAGCAAATTTATACCGACATTAGCAAAGACGAACAAAACTCATGTGGCAGTGGCATCTTTATAAATTACACTCTAATTGTTCTCATAATATCAAAATTAAACCAGACTTTGTTCTGTTTTTAGATCGAGTTAATTGCCATTGATGAAGCTTTCCGAATCATCAAGACGATGACATCTCCCTGATGAAAAATATGGATATTATGTGATAGCCGAAGTGCTATAACACCTCTATCGACTGGACAAATATGTTGGAGACAAATTATATCTAATTCTATAAAAAAAAGAACTTTCCAGCAACATGAGATTTATTCCAATGGATTCATCTCATTGGTCTCTTTCATTTACACAGCTGACCTTTTAAGAATAAAGGAAGGTGTCACTGAAAATTTAATGTCGAGAAGAACTTTGACTTTCTCGAAATTTTTATTAAAACGAAATCTTTTTGAGCATTCAAGAACTATTGAAGACTCCTCCGACTCACCCCTGGTATACTAGGCAGGCAAAGGTGGTGCCCTTTCCATCAAGGCGGATAACATGGTCGTCAAACAAACTATTAGTAGGCTTGCAACGTGGACACATTAGAGGCCTTTCCTTTAACTTAGGCCAGAAAATTTACGAGAATTGTACTAAATGCAATTTGGTACAGGCAACTCAGATCATCTTTACGCCACTGTTTTGTGCAGGACTTGAAAGGGAGTATCTATTCCCCCCTTTTGGTGTAGATTTCGAGGACTCTTGGGGCTCATGGACCTGGTCTAGCCTGCGGCTAGACAGGAGGAATTAGTCAACAACAACAACAACATTAAAAACATGGATAGCAAAGATTAGGTGGGAAAAATTCACCTTCTTATGCTTCTGTACTATCTTCGGATCATTTCGAAGAGGAATGTTTCGAATGTTCACCAAAAGTTTACTGATCGCAGGCACTTAAACCTGGATCAGTGCCAACAAATTTTATGTTTACAAAAGTCCATCTTTCCGGAGAATTCTGGAAAGATGCAAGCCCTCTACTTCTACTGAAATGTTTTCAAAATTTTTTGCTATGTTTAAGTCAAGATTTTAAATAAGTTACTTAGAAAATACTTCAATGGTTAAATATCTTAATAAACTTAAGTTTTACTTATGTTATAAATCTTCAAAATAAAAAGTTACAGAAGTAATTCTGTACTTTATATAAAACTAGCACTATATAGAAGTAAACTTTTAAATAACCATACATATTATATTAAGACAAGTATGTATACAAAGTTCACAGAAGATTATCTAATGTATTGTGTGCTGTTATTTTGCTTTCTCATTAAAAAAATAATAAAATACTTGTGATAATAATCTGTTTCTGAATTGATGGAATAATTTAATTTTAGCAGTATTAATGTTTTTTGATACTTGTTTGATACTTTTGATAATGTTTTTTGAAGTACTTGATGATAAATTTAATCATTGATGATAAATTTAAATAAATAAATCCTGTAAATGAAAATTTCAAATAAATAAAAATTAACTGTTTATAAAAACACGTCATAAAGTATTTGAATTAAAAATACTATGCCTTATAAGAAAAAATTACCAACAATTTTGGGAGAATCTCTATGTTTACACAATGTTATTGAATTGAAGTTTTAAATGAAAAATTTGCATTTCTTTTTCAAAATGGTTTGTCATTTCTTGTGTTTACTTTTAATGTGTTGGAATCAAATTAGAATTTACTCATAAATAGCAATAATTATAGAATTACTAAAGCTTAATAATGCATATTCATTAAAATAGAAAACAATGAAATTGATATTCAATGCTTTTCTAAAAATAAGAATCAAATTATATAAACTTATCACTAATATAATGTAGCTATTAAAAAAATATAAATTAGCCCATTCACATTTCTTTTTATCTTTTGGGAAATCACCTTTTAATTAAATAACTATCAATGTTATTACATAGAATCTATTTTGTATTTTAAAACAATGAGTTATATTAAAGCATAAAATAGTAAATAGTAATGCAATCATAATCGTTTTAAAAAGAATTTCCTAAATTAAAACAAAATAATTTTTAACATACCTGACAAGTTGTTCTGATTTGAACACATGGGTTGTACGTCACTTTCTTCTTCATTTCGGCTTTAACAAAGCCTTGAATAAAAAAATAAATCATTCATTAAGAAATCAGGCTCAGTAAAATGATATCTTGGTTACGAATTTATCGTCGAATAATTTTAATCCTTTCGATATATTTGCAACACTTCGATTTCCAGTGGCACTGGAAAACTTCTCACCGTAATTTAATATTTCGTGCAAATTGAAATTTTCACAAGAAGCGGTTTCGAACCTATGCTATGAGCCATTCTTGTGAAAAATATGAAATAAAGAACTACAAATTAATTAATAACTAAAATAACTAAGAGCTATATCTAAGTGAATAAAGAAATATAAATAAATATCCCAGCTAACACTAACGAAGCGGACGAATTCTTAATTAGATAAATAAAGTATAATAAAGAAAAATTATGTAAAAGAATTGTTAAAAATATTTCCTAACAAATATAGGTACTAGAATATTGCAAAAAATACAATATCATATGTTTTTTTAATTAGATAAAATTAAGATACGAGAACGACGTCAACAAACGTAAACACAAAGCTATGAAATCGCACGTGTTGTTTATTGACGTTGGAATCCACGTGATTACTGACTGGCGCCAGTCTGTCCATGAAGTTACTCCATTACTCGATTTCAGAAATGTATATAGATTAAATGAATTTTTAAGCCGCTTCTATTAAAATAAAACCGGAATTCGATATTATTAAAATTATCTTAAAAATATCAGATCTTACAGAATCATAATTTACTCAATTGAGTTGGAAGTATATTATTAAAAATCATTTTTCTAGCCATGATCATTTTGAAATCCTTAATAGATGGCAGCACAAATCAAGTGGATTTTCTTGGGACACCCTATCGAATTATTTCCTAATTTTTTAGAATGAATTCAATTTCCTTCGATAAATTACTCAACGAATATAAAATAGTACTAAAATTTATAAATAATCGCTCAAATGTGTAAATAAACTCCAAACATTTTTATTTCCTTCGAAAAAAATATTAGTTTTCAAATACGATTAAAGCAAAATATATTTTCATTTTATTTATTTCGGCAAATTAAATACAAATTATCTGCAATACTGTTGTTGTAAAAATATTTTTTTGATTTTTCTTGTTCATTTAGAATTACATACATTTATAAACAAAATTAAAAAACAATTCTGAATTTAAAACGTCTGTAAACACGTAACGTCTTTAAAATGGTTAATATTATATTCTCTCTGTGTGTATATATTCAATTCAACTTTTATTTTCGAGAAATTTGTAATCATAAATAAAATGTATCAAGGATCTTTTTGCACTTTGCGCAATTTACATCATTCTTGTATTCTTTTCAGTAAATTGATGCATTTTTAAGCATATAATCTCAAAAAACAGAATCATAATTTTCTCAAGTCAATTATTTCTTCTTGCAATGATATTTTATTTGTTCTTAGAAATCTCTACAAGATGGAAGCACCAATCTAACAGGTAATTTTATTCACCTCCTTTCGCTTCAATTATTTCCTAATATTAAATATGGATTCAAATTTCTTTCTATAAATTACACTCAAAAGATGAAATCGTTTTTAAAATTAAAAAATAAACCAGTCTTACAGTAGTCGCATGTGATGTGTAACATCTTACATGCTCTCTCTCTCTCTATCGGTAAATAAGCAATATTAATTTTTCCCTGAAAAAATATGAATCGGTATGATTGGAAATAATTTTCTATCGAATAATTATATCTTTAAATGAAAATTATATCTAATTATATATATAACTAAAGAAGTAACAAGCAATATCTTATCAAAAATAATTATTCTTGTTCAATAGCTAAGAGCTATCATGTGAGGTCTTTCATTTACACTCATATCCATAAATTAAGAATAATGAAGTTCAGGCAAAGAAAGAGACAGAAGCAAAACAAATTTTACTTATTGTAAAATCTATTAAACAAAAGGTAAAGAACAAATCTTTAAATGATTACGGCATAATTAATAAAATTGCGATTTTACTCTGGAGCAAATTTAAAGAACCTATTTAAAAAAACAATTTAACATGTTTATATGATGGTTAATACCAGTGGCGTAACGGAGAATATTTGGGCCCCTGCAAAGTCGGGTTTTGGGCCCCACGCTGAAATTTACAAAGGGGTAGGCACTTGCGCCAGTCAGGCTTTGGGCCCTTTATATACCCTGGACCCCCGCAATGCGGGGTTGCCGGAGGGTATGCGTTACGCCACTGGTTAATACGAGTATGTCTCCCCGGACGATGCAATACATGCCCTACAACACCTAGGCATGCTGAGTATCAAATTATCAATCTGATCTTGCGGAAAATTACACCACTCATCAAGCAATACACTCCCGAAGTTCCAGACAGGTGGGAGGGAGTTGACGGGCTGCAATTCGTCGGCCAAGCATATCCCACACATGCTCTATTGATTCAAGTCCGTGAGTATGCTGACCAATCCATACAGGTGATATCCTCCGACTGAAGGCATTCGTCTATAATGTTTGCACGGTGAGGACGGGCGTTGTCATCCATAAACAGAAATTCAGCATCCATGGCACCCCAGAAACAAATGTGCATGTTGTTCCAAAATGACATCCCGATAGATGTGGCCTGTCATCGTTACACTCTGAACATGCAGGTCAGTCTCTCTCTGGAACCAAGAATAATTCCTCTCCAAACGAACCATCGTGCTCCACCAACGGTGTCGTTCAATGGTGTTCTGCGATAACGGGTATCTGGCGCTCTCCATATTAAAATCCGGCGAGAATCAGACTGCAACTAAACTCCGACTCGTTGGAAAACATCAATTTTCAAGACCCTTGTTGTGGTGTCCTCTAGCCAATGCATGCTCTCTTACTCCAGGTTAACTATAAGGTAGGGCAGTGAGTTGCGGTAAGTGGAACACATCTAAGAGGCCTACGAGCATATAGACCAATGTGCTCCTAAGGCTTGTACACGGCCTGCCTTGAAACTGTCGTACCGGTAGCTGAAGAGAGCTGACGAGACAGGTCTGATGCTGTGCTCCATGTGTTTTCTTTTTGGCAGTAACTGGTCAAATATACCGGTCCTCATTCGGGACGACCTGCGCTGTAACATCTACTCACATTACCGTAATCTTGGAATCGTTGCCAAAGCCTGGAGATGAGACTGGGCGATTCCAAGTTCCTCGGATACTTCCAGCTGGGTACGTCCACCTTCCAGTCGTCCAATAATTCTACCACGTAAAAATCATCCAAATGCTTCCTTTGTGCCATAACTATGCGGTTTTGCACTGAAAGGCTTTTAAAGCGCTTGTGGTGCAAGTTCACTTCTTTTGCCACCATTCCTATATGTACTCTCTTTTACACTCTCGTCATTATGACGTACTATCCGCACCATCTGGTGGTTTCCTGTAATTTGCATATTCTTCTTCAAAGATGTGTGTGATAATTCTACAGGTGAATTTTTATTTTAGAGTTCAATTTCTGTGTGATTCTGAATTATCCTTAATTTATGAACATGAGTGTCTTTAACAAAATAAGAGATCTAGCTGTGTGTGTTTTCTGAAATTTGGATATTAACAGACAGCCGATCATCCATCAACATTTATCGAATTAGCCATCTATCGGCAACAGCATCAGCAGGGAGTATTCTTCACCTTTTTCAACAGCTTTCGAATCGGCACCTATTCATCTACAGTGGGTCCCTTGTCATGTAGGCCTTCTCGGGAGCAAATTTTGCGGACGACTTTGTGAAGGCGGCTATAAGCAATCCTGTGGATCTGAAACCTCATAGTTCTTACATCGACTGAGATCTACTCCAGGGCTAAAAGAACTAATATGTGGAACCTGGGTAGTCCCTCCTATAAACCCATGGTATTTTCAAAGACACTCTGGATCCGCCATATCATTCAAAGGAGCTCCAGATCACATCAAACGGGCATCCTAACGATTTTCGACTGGTCACCTGAGGTGCAGGAATTTTGAGGTGGCAAAAGAAGCTTCCCAATTTGCTCCAAATGTAACATTAGTCAGTTTTCCTCCTCAAGCACATTCTGCAATGTCTGAGTTTTCCTGTGAGGAGGCTGTTGCATCCCTGATGTTCTTAGACTTTGTACAGATTTATGGACTCATGTGGATCTGGTCTAGTTTCACTATACCAGATGGGGATTAGTCCCCACCACCAGTACGGTTTATGCTTAATTAAAGTCGTATTGTATCGTAGTTTTACCATCAAAGTACATTATAATTACATTCAACACATTATTACTATAAAAGAGGGGGCGATGAATATTCTGACTGAAAATTGGTTCGCAAATATTAAAAAGTTTGAGAAGCACTGATTTATCGCAATCTACATCACTCTTTTTTGACATCATGAATCCCTTTAGATACTAAGCAGGATATCTGTTCATAAGAATGTCGAGGGCTCAATTCTCCCCTCCTCATACACCAACATATTTTTAATCTTTAGAATAGTGCAGCTCAGCCCTTATATATATATATATATATATATATATATATATATATATATATATATATACATATATATATACATCTTTTAAAAAAAAACAACTTAATTCAATCCTCCTCCCCCATAAAATATTATATGCATGCCTCTACTTCAGTTTACTGCTCTTGGCCATTAAATTATGGTGTCAATAAGATTCATAAATCCAAGCTGCTAAGTATTTTGTGAGGGTTTGCTTTTACTCTGTGCTTTAAAGAGATGTTTGCAGCTCTCCAGTCTTCTCCCCTTTGTATCATTAAAAATTAAATATACTAAAAAAATATTTTTTCCCTTTTTTTTATTATACATATGTATTGAAACATTTCTGTATTTACTTATATATTTAAACATTAGACTGGCGTAAGACAACTACTGGTATAGTAAATTGTTTCTCGTCAACAAAGTGTTTAGAAAGTCAGTGAGGAAAATATTCGGATTATTCCTAAAGCAGGCAGAGTCCATTTTTTCGTAAAAATACCGAAAGTGGGAAAATGTTTCCTGGAAGGGTTTCCTCAACAAAGCACCTCAACATCTTTATTTTATGACCTGCCCATGGGCTAATAAAAGAGGGTTGAAATGGCCCTGCAGAAAACACACTTTTTCGAAGAGAGTTGACGCAATTTCAAATCAGCAAACACACACATACAATTTCTTCAATTGTTCTTCATTTTTTTAAACTGCAAATGGTAATTATGATTTTACTTTTGATTTATTTTGTACTTTCCCTTAAGACTTAAAAAATTTACAAATATTTTTATCATATTAAGTTAAAATCAAAACATATGATTATTATTTGCTTTCCTTTACAAAGGTGGCAGTGAAAATAATTTTTCAGCTTAATGAAATCTATTAAAAAAATTTTTTTGTAAAATTTTCATGTCTTACATCAGCTAATTTTAAGACTTTTGTCTATATTTATATATATATTTCAATGCACTTTAGTAGTACTTTTATGTTAATTAATATGCATCAATACTAGATTTCTTTGCTTGAATACATCTTCTAAAAACATGCGCTTTTCGCAAGAACAGTTTATAAAGATTAATTATTTGTATAAAACAGGAATTTTTTATTTTATATGATTGAAATTATTTTACTGAGTTTATTAGATGTTTCTTAAATTCTTATGAGCCTTTCATGAGTGATATTTGTATTCATGTCTGGTAAAATATTAATAGACATCCTTCTAAAGTATTAAAACATAACTTTTATCTGAAAATATTTTTTAGTGAGAATTATAAAAATAATATAAAAATGTGGAAATATTAGTCTATGACCTAAAAGAAATAAATGTCATAAGCTTTATATTATTGGACAAAGACTGCGAGTTGTGCAGTATTCTTCCTTTCGTCACGTCAGCAAAAGCTGTCATGTCCTGTTCCTATCAGGGGTATAAGTTTCCCTAGCCCAACTCAAACAAGGAAAACAATGATCCAAATGAAAGCACGACAAAGTACGAACAACGCTTGACGGAGTTTCTCTTTAGATATTTAAATACTTTTGAATCTAAAGTATTTTATAACCTATTGCGCAGCTACCGTAAACCTATTGTTTCTTTCTTAGAATACAATTAATTAACAAATATGTACATTTAGTAAAAAATATTAATTTATGTGTACAGATATATGAATAAATAATTTTATATCATAATACTAATATAATATCCCCTTTGTTTTTTATTCACCTAACTAATCCCTGCAATAACATTACAAAAATTTGAAGTTATCACTTCCATGTGGTGTGGCCAAAGAACACACACTATTTTAACCGTTTGATTCGATGGATGGATTCCCGAAATCACTGTTTGTCCATTTTCAAATAATCAGTCTGCCGCTCTTATGTCCCCCAATATCGTGACTAATGGATTTAGAATCAAGCGCTCGAGTGCTTGATGGCTACTAGAGCTGAACCAAGGCCATACAACTTTATATGATAGCTAGCCAATATATCTAGATATATATTATAAATGCGAAAGTGCTTGTGAGGATGTTTGGGAGTCTTTCACGCAAAAACAACTGAATGGATTTTAATGAAACTTCACAGTAATATAGCTTATACATCAGAATAACATATAGGCTATAATTTATAAAGATATTGTGAGAAGTGTCCAAAATATAACGATATTTGTCAAGTAAGTAGGAAAAAATTCTGCCATCTGCAAGCAATTCTGGCTTGCGCTGCAAAAAAACCCACGTCAGCATATATCTATCTTTTGTTTGTGAAAGAACTTTTTTTGTTTTGGTTACGCAAGACGCTAGCTTCTAATTAATTCCTGTAAACAGCATAATCTCTAATTTTTTTTATTTCAGAATAAAACTAAGTTTTGAAGGGAGAGGTTGTTATAAATCTCTCTTTATTTGAATGTTTTGTAATGATTTTATTATGCACATTTGGTAGTAAGAAATTGATCTTTTTTTCAAAATAAATACTTTTATTGCTTCTGGTACTTACAATAGATAAACTTTGTCTTTCACACTACATCATTTGGACATATTTCCATAGTTTGTTTGTGTTTAGTAGTTAATTATAACGCTATAATTTTAATTGAATAGGGGGATATTACATTTTTAAGTATAAAAATAATTATAACTACTGTACTGTATTTTCTGGAGTGAGGGAATATTAACGTCACACTGTTCAGCTACACGAGGGCTTTTGGCAACGGACCGCTTAATTTTGAACCATGGTCAAGTGACGTGGATGACACCTGAGCTGGAACCCCTTTCTCCTAACTACCACACCTCGCCATTTTAGAATGAATATTCTACCAATACTTAGCAGAAATATTCTTTGAAATCCTTTCTTCCAAGATATATGGAAGCACGGGTCTTATGATGAGTATTTTAGTGGGGAAGGTGAACTGTTTTGCATCAGATATTGCGGGGAAGGTGAACAGTTTTGCATCAGATATTGCGTTTTTAGCGGATTGCAAAGATTATTATTTTTGCCCCGAAGAAATAGTTTATGTCAAAATTTATGTGTCTTATGTTTTTGAATGAAGATCTTAGAAAACGATTTGACTACTTATTTTAAGTGAATGGTATGTATAATTAATTTTACAGTGGAATATCTTTCATTAATTTATTAGCTCTAACGGATTAAATTTCCCAAAGTGGAGTATTTTGTTTATGTATATCCCTTAATTTTAAATGTAGTGATTCAAAAAAAATATTGCATGAAAAAAACCGCAGTAAATCATAATGCGGTAGTTAAAACATTAACGTGCTTCGCGCCCCTACACAGCGGGTCTTACAAGGCTCTAATAAAGCTCGAGCTATGAAAGTAGCTAGACATTTGCCAATTTGACTATCGTTATCATTTCTCTGTGTTTTTCATTGAATCTCCATTGTAGCCATTATAATTTAAGAAACGGCGTTGCTTGCGAATATTACAGTTTTAACATAAAATAAATACAACAGAAAGTAATATTAATTTATTACACTTTCAGAAATAAATTATTTACGCTATTTTAAGCTTTTATTACGCAACACTTTTAACAATGTGTTACTTTTGCTGAGCAAAGATCAGCTTAGGGAGGTATTTTCAAAAATCGACCATCAAGAGTGTTACGGGGAATTATAAATAAAAAAAATCCTTTTTATCAGCTATTAGATCTACATACTTAAAATTTAACAAAGGTGTTTTTCTTTGCTTTTCTTTTGTTTAGCTGAGATATGCAAAAAGCTTTTTTTTGTTTAATTTGCAATTCACGTAAAATTAATTCATTAAAAACTTCTTTATCCTTCAATCTGTGTTGTTTAATTTTTCAGTTCACCCGTGCGAAGAACGGGTATACCCCAGCTAGTAGCTTTATATTTCGCTACCTCATGCGAAAGAGGAGTGGATCAAGACAGCGCTCTGCACCCAGTTAGATTTTTTTAATGCAGTGCTAACGCCATCTGTTGTCCAAAATATTATTTATTTTTGTGAATATATCTCAATGATTATTTATCAAACTTCAGTTTAATTTGCAATTTATTTAGTTAATGAAAATAATTTATTGTATTATAAAATAAATTTGATTTAAAAAGCCAAGTTTTTTTAAATTATATAAATTTTATTAAAATATCTACACTTTTGCTTTGCATAAAGAATCTGTTTCAATTTTTCACATATTTAGTGTTTTGTTTGTTCAGAACTGTTTATGGTAATTTTATCAAACTTAGGGCTTAAATTTCTGTTTTATAGATAACCTTTTAATTTAAATTAATGTTATAATTTCCGATAAGTCCTCATGTAAAGATAGTTACCATTGTTTATCAAGAAGGTTTACACTGAAACTATTGATGTAATTGAATGCACAACAACAGTGCTTCTCAAACTTTCAATACTGGCGCCCCCCTTTTCGATCACAATTTTTTTCGCGCCCCCCTTATACATTAACAATGTACTGAATGCAATAATAATGCAATTTGACGCTAAAGCTACAATAGGCGATCTTAATTATAAACCATACAAATTAGTAACATAAGTATTAAAAATTTTGTATACTACTTTTAAGCAAAATAAATAAAATAATAGGATAATTATTATGTTATTTTTCCTTTCTCTAATTTCTCAATTGAACATATTGCAAAATGCGGTAGCTGCTTAGAAGACAAAATAAAGATATCTGCTAAATATAGAAAAGAACTCAGAGGGTCAATTTCTAATCATAAGCATTCCTTATAAAAACTTTGCTTTCCAAGACAAGCTCATGGACGTCATTAATACTTATTAAACTTGTTCTTAATTTAGTATTAATTAATTGAGTTATAAAATATTCTGTGCAGCACTGATACATTAAAAGTATACCGGCTGAAGTGCCCGCTCTTTGTACGAGTTCATTTATAAGAAAATAAAACATTATTGATATAATAGCTGAATTGTAAGGAAGCAAAGCTAAGTGCTCGACAATGTTTGCAAAAACGTAAAATGATTTTTTTAAATGGTTGCTCAAATTATAATTAGTTTTAAGCAAATTGT
>BMAU01011273.1:0-122550 GCA_019973935.1 Trichonephila clavipes | reverse complement strand
AAGAACAAGAGTCATATATTGTCTTTGCTCGCAAAACTTTTTAATCTTTGGGCAGAGTAGTGTTCAAAGTTCCATTTTCCGTAGCACTTCCAGTATACTGGAAGGTCAAAACTTTTTAAAATGATCGCATTTATTAGCTAGCTTGCATCTAGAGAAAAAATATAAATTGCACTAAGTATAAACTAATGAATAAATATAAGTTAAATAAAACCATGGCAGTTTTTATCCAATTTATTTTTATTGGCCACATCTAAAGCTGCATGCACACATTTAATTTTAAAATGTGTTTAATTAGACAAATGTACTTATGATGCTTTTCTAAAAATTTTTTGAAATAGGGAGTGAGATTTCTTCTTGAAATTCCTATTACGGTCCTCAAATTTACGTCTGCCAATTTGTATCTCGTTTTGCTCTTGTTGACCTTCAGGCAATAAAACTTTGCTCCACAAATATATGTTGACCCAAATATAGAGAACATTTTCTGTCTGTATGGTTTTCTGATTGTGCTCGTGAACTACAAAAGACTCTTTGCGGGCTGCTATTACCCACCCCTGTTTTATATAGATATACGTAGTATGATCCAAAAGTTAGAGGACAAGAAGGTGTAGAAAACCTTATCTTGAATAGTTCACAGCACCCGAAGCACATCCACATTCAAAGTAGTCCCCTTGGGCAATGACATGTTTCTGCCAGCATTCACTTTATGGCACACAGCTGGAAGCCATTTTCGCAACCTCCTGTCAGGCCTCTGCGGTACTACTTTCACTTCTCATCTGATGGACATAAACGAAGACCTTGTAAATGTTTTTCATTCATGGGAACTGTCAAACGTCATACGGAGCTAATGGGAGGGGGAGTTGAAGCACGTCGATGCGAGTTTTGAAGAACTCTTTTACCACCATTGGTATCGAAGTGCTGGTGCGTTGTCACGCAGATGATACCAGTCGTCACTCTCCAGAACTGAGGCTATTTACGACGAATGGATTCCCTTAACGTCGTCTTCGAGAAGTGTGTTTGTTCAAGTGTTCGGTGACGATCTTTACGAGAAAAGCACATTCAGACACCGACGCAAGTTTATTCGTGTTCCATGAAGTCGAAGGTCGTTCACATTACGATCAATGTATTCGATGGAATCTCGCCTCTTTAAAGCGACGATGCCATTCGCAAAAACTAAGAACTCTCTCACACCATGGTAGATTCACCATAGCCTCTATTGGTGTTTCACCTAAGCATTGGCAGAATTTAATGTTCAATGCTGTTCAAGAAAAGCCATCTTTCGCTTAACAAAGCTAACTAGCTTCGAAAATAGCAGCTGCGCGGTGTGGTTCGTTCACATGATATGGGCTAAAAGTTAACCTGGCTACGTAGGGGAAGGTCGGAAGAACCTATTTCGAGTGATTTAAATTTAGATACTTGTTTTCGTCTTCAGCAATGGCTGCAGTCCACGAATGTTTGGATCGTACTACGTGCAAAAACATGAAGACTTTCATCTCAGGTAAAGATATATACTTCAAAGAAATCATATTTAAATACAACAAATAAATTTCTAGTTTTATTAAAGAACAGAAGTCACATTGTAAAAAATGGGTATTTTCTATGAAAAAACAAAAATATTTCTGTATAGCAAAGTTTCAAGTATGTAGAACATTATTTTTGAAAGAAAATTGAAAAAAAAAGTGATTAAATATTGTTTTAATAACTATCATGAATACAGAAACAGACACATACATAAATCGAGTATAATGCTTTTTGTTGCTTTATATATAAAAATGTTCAAATAAACATATATATATAGTTATTCCACTATTTAATCCAGTTTTTGTGAGTATCTCGTAATCTTTCGAGTTCTACAAAGTCATTTCATACACAAGAAAATAGTTTTACATTTGATTTCATTATTTCTCTTTGTACTTTTCAAATACTTTTTAAATGAATAAAAATGTGTAACGTCGTGTATAGCTAATATAAAAAAAATGTTACTGTCTAATATAAAATAAAAACATTGTTTATTTGGTAAACAGTTTGTTAATGAAGCAAAAGAATTCAGTTCATATGCCAAGCTGGTGCAGTCAGTCCATATTCTATTCTCAACGCCACCGGCGTTCATCGTTTTTCACTGCAATGTCGGACTAAGCCAGTGTTTCTCAAACTTTCAATACTGGCGACCAATTTTCAATCATAATTTTTGTCGCCACCCCATGTGTACAACAATAATGAATGTACTGCAATAAAAATGCACTTTGAGAGAGAGACGCTAAAGTTACAATACGATCTTAATTATAAACCCTACAAATTAATACGACAAGTGTATTAAATTTTGTATATGTAACTTTTAAGTAATATATATTTTAAGAAAATTACTTAAAATATATATTACTTATGTTAATTTTTCTTTCTCTAATTTTTAAATTGGAACAGATCGCAAAATGATATATTTAATTAATGATTTATTTCTCCTTCAGCAGTCGTTTCTCAAAGTACAAATGTCATTAGAAAAATAGTCGAGTCTATGTTGCTCGCTATCATATCCATCGCATTTGGCATTATAGAATACGTTTGCCTATCATCAGGGAAACCTATCGGACGTCTGCGCAAAACGTGTAAAACCTCGTACAATTCCAGTCAGCTTTGGTCGACTCGATACTTCTATAGCTACCGAATCTAGCTTGTGAATGTACATTTTTTAAAATTTACACGTTAATTGTAATTCACAGTAATTAAGTATTTACGGCAGTAGATTAAAAAAAAATCATACATACATTTTTAAGTCGTATGCAAACATTCCACGATAATGAAGGATCAACAAGTCCACAGACGAGCATGGTTCCGAAAATTAAATCAAGGCAATAAATATTCCCAAAATAGCTTAAATTTCGGATTTACCACCAATGAAGTAAATGATGGGGAAAAAAGCCCAGCTGGTTATGTGTCAAAAACTTAAAATCTGAAGAACAACATAAGAAAGTTGTTTCTAAAACCATGTAAAATCGTTTAACTATGTTGGCAAAGAATTTCAAAAAGTATTTTCTGGATGAGGAAAACTTGGTAGCAAGTTACGAGTGGATTAAGGATCTATTTCAAGATACCCTAGAAGGACTCTCAACTTCCGAAGAAGAAATCTTCATACATTTCACATTCAGTGAAAACTTAAAAGGCAATTTTGTAATAAATCGGTCTTTGAATTTTTGGGTAAAGGTGGATGATGAAAATTTTCTGTACTGAAAACAAAAAGCACTTTCTAGCCATTACTATTACCATTTTCAACATCCTACCTTTGTTAAACCGAAATTTTCTGCGGTGGCTGCTTTGAAGACAAAATATAGATCTCAGCTAAATATAGAAAAATAGACTCAGAGTGTCAATTTCTGATATTAAACCTTCCTTTGAAAAACTTTGCTCTACAAGACAAGCCCATGAAAGTCCATAATAATTATCAAACTTGTTCTTAATTTAGTATTAAGAAATTATTTATAAAATACTTTCTTCAGTACTGATACATTAAACGTATACTGTCTGAAACACCAGCTCTTCGACCGAGTTCATTTTTTTTAAAAAATAAAACATTATTATTGATATAATAGCTGAACTGTAAGGAGAGTAAAACTGCGTGCACGTCATTGTACACAAAAATGTAAAATGATTTTTTTAGATAAATGCTATAATTGTAAATAACTGTTTAAAATAACTGTAATTTTAAGCCTCACAGAATTAGCATTTAGAATTAATGTTAAATAATGAAAAATAATATAAAATTCTGATGAAGAATAATTGCCTTACTTTTTAATATTTAAAGCGAGAAGACTTCAAAATGTTTTAGCCCAGGAGCAGGCGTGCACTCGATACTAACGCTAATGGTACTGCGGGGGGACTCAGTCACCCCAATCATTTGTTTATAATTATTTTAACTGTACACGATAAAAATCGGAAAATTCCAGTGAATAATTTAATTAAGAGAAAGTATACTTACCAGCTTTCAAGGACTATTCAATTTTTCTTTGATGATTTGAGAAAAAATCCAATAAAACACTGAACTAAAATGATTCAAAAGTTCAAGACCTTAATAAAAGACGCAAATCAGAGACACTTTCATTAATACTACAGAAATGTTATTTTCTGGCAAAGCTGTCATATTTTGTTCCAAGTTATTGTAGTTTTAATGAGCTTTCATGATCGAGTGAGTAAATATTAACGTCGCACTGTTCAGCTACACGAGGACTTTTCGTGACGACCTCATAATTTTTAAAAATGGTTGACGAGGACGATACTTGAGCTGGTCTCTTTTAACTACCACACCACTCCAACAAGAGGATGTTTGAGCTCTTGATAGATTTAACGTGCTTCACTCCCCTACACGGCGGGTTTTTAGTGGTACTGGGCTCTAACTCGTGACTCCTTTGGTAATCAACAAATAGCAAGTGGAACTTTTTCTTTCTTGTGTCTTTTTGACAAGGCGAACTGAACCTTGTGGTACACTTATGGCTTCATATTTTAGGTTGATGGAGTTCTTTAGGAAGCATTTGAAAATTTTCCTTTCGTTTCATGTTCATGGCGTTTCTCAATCATGAATAATATGTATTTTTTCAGCAGGTTTTTCTTTTGTTTGATCAGTTCCAACTTCCCTCAATAGAGATCACAGATGTCCCGCGCTACCGCTCCCGGTTTAAAAGTGTATTCAGAAAAAAATATGAATGATCTAAATAACCATACCAGTAAGTTTGAAGGTCAATAAAATGATTAACAAATGTATTATGCAGCCTGGCTGAAAAGTGAATAATGTCTTCCTTTTCTTTTTTTACAATTAATGTACAGTATTTCAATAATGATTACTGTGATTAATGGTTTATCTTCTTCGAATTTTTTGGGTTTCCTTTTTCTTTTAACGAGTAATATTTTATGTTAAAACGTATTAAAAAAATCTCTCATTGAGGAAATACAACAAATTAAACAAAATGTTTTTTCTTTAATTTGGTTTTGGGATTTAAGATAACTATTTGATGACGGAAAAATGCCAGATGGCAAACATAAATTATATCAGTGTTGTTGTGTATTTTTTTTTATTATGGAAGAAAGTATTTTGTTCTACTTCTCTTTCAGGTTATTTTTTAAAAAAAAAATCTTGAAAATTTCGATATGCTCGGGCCCCCCTTATAGGGTCATCGTGCCCCCCCAGGGGGGCGGGCCCCATACTTTGAAAAACACTGGACTAAGCCCTTTTCTCCATCCAAGGCCTGCTTCTCTCTTACTCCCGACTCTTTTTTTCTCTTTTTCCGTCTCCTCTCTCTCTCCCGTCTCTTTTTCTTCCTTTTTTTCTTTTTTCTTCGTCTCCTGAAAAAGAACCCTTTTAAACACCAGGGGTGTGTTCACAACACGCCCCTCGTCCCTTCTTATTGGCAGGTCACAAAAGTCTCTTGGCTTCCCTCGTCCTATTTGCGCATAACACCCTAAAACACACTCGGGCCGTCTGGCCCAACGCGCCATAATTCCTTGTCCAACATCTGGACACACTTGTCCAACACGCTACCTGTTTCTAGTATCCCCTTCTCTCAACACCAGAAAAGACGACATGATTCTTTTAAGGCAGGCTTCGCCTATTGTAATGGGGCACCGGCTCTCCTTTACCATTATGGCGACCCGTCAGGCTGTTGTCACTTCCCGAGTTCAGACAATAAACAATGGCCCCATGGCCACGTGCACTGGTCATTTTACAGCTGGTGGATCTTAAAAATTCTGGAGCAATTGATGAGTGTGAGTTTACAACAATTGAAGACGTCGTACTTGTCACTTAACAGTTGGTGAAACTATAATACTTATCGTGAATCGAAAGATGGGGATTCACAACAACCGACGATGCCACAAATGTCTTCCAAAGCATCAGTAATGTTGAAGGAAAAATGGTACTTAGATATTTTGAAACTGGATGATTCCTGACATTGGAGCACTCATTCAGTCAAAAAATTGCAGCCTATTCACCTACCGCTTGTGTTTTTTTGGGGCTGTTGGTGGATTTGTATGGCAAACAAAAGTGTTGGTAGAAGAATACTTAAGGTATCCAACCGTCCTTCATATTGCAGAGCGTTACATGTATTTCTCTCGGTTTCCAGAAGTAATCTTTTGCTATTTAAAGGGGTATGGCCAAAGCACAATTGCATTAATTCTTGTTTATGTACTTCTACAGGGTGGGGCAAATAAAAGTGGCCCGGAGTTCCTGGTGACACAGAAACACAGTAAAAGAAAGGAGATGATTTTCGTTCCCCTACTTATTACAGTTGCTGCAAAAACTTTTAATCATCTCTTTGCATGTTTGGGCCCAGGTCAGCAAGCTGAGGAAGTCAGATAGAAGCTGGCATCTCAGCAATCTCATCACAAATGCTCTGCTGCAACTCCTTAAGGCTATGCACCTTACGCATGAGGGTTCCCCACAAGAAGTAATAACACATTTTGACCGGTAAGGTGACCTTCGTGGGCAGCTAGGGCCACGACTAGACTGACATCTGCTTATAACTTTGTAAGAAGAGAAGATAGTGTAATTGTAACCCATTATTCGGTGGGGACTAAAGGTCTCCTCAGTTAATGCTGCTACAATCAGATTGCCACTGACAGTAACGCACACAGGAATTTTTCAAGGAGGGGGTTCCAGGGTCGAGCCTCCACCATTCTTATATCATGCTCCTTTTGATTTTGTCGATTTTTGGGAACAAAAAACACTAAAAAACCAATTGTTGAATAAATAATTAGCATTAATTAATAAAATTAATCATTAATAACAAACATTTAATTAAATTTTACATACTATTTAGTTAGAATTATAATCAATTGAAAAAAAAAACGAGTGCTTTTGGGAGGGAGGCGGACCCGTCGGACACCCCCCCCTTGTGTGCGCCACTGGCCACTGATCAATTCACATGACTCAGCCCGCACTAAGATCTTAACCGGTTTTGTGAGTCATATTCACGTTTAATCGTATTCAGTCGTCCGGGTCACTTTTATTTGCTCCCCCCTTTCAGTATATTTAATATATCATATCAAAGTTAATGTTAAAAAAGGCGTGCGAACTTCATAATAATCTTATTAAATTCATTGTATTGGTCTCTGAATAGAGTAATTTTAATATGGTTTAAAAGGGTTCTCAGGGGTTGCTGATTTTGTCTCGAGGGCTGAGAATGTAAATAATTTCCCACAATGCATATAATTCTTTGAAATTAAAATTAAATAATTCGAATTTTTGCGCATTATTTATAATGAAATGAGTCTTCAAAAAAGTATAAAATGTTTAAAATATAATCATAATTTAAAAAATTATAAGCTTATGAAAATAAGAAACATTTCTGTACAAAATATAAATGAAGTTTTACATTGCGTAATATACTCGTATTTTCTAAAATAGTAGCTCAAATTACTAGCAATAAGTTGATTTATAAAATTAAATGTATCCGTATTACATTCTAGATCTTTTTTTATAAATAGAATAATAAATTATAATTTTTAAAAATAAAAATTACATTAATTTTTTGTTTTGTTTTGGTTTTTGATTATAATATTCTTCAAACATTTTGAACAAATTTGGTAAAATTAGGTAGGGTTTAAAGAGTATGATACATTTTACAATCCTATAAAGTTTTATACATCAAAAGCTACTATTTTAGAAAAAGGCTTGCGCAACGTAAAAAAATTACTTAATATTTATTACAGAAAAATTTCTTATTTTCATATTTTTTTAAATTTTAAAATTATGATAATATTTTAAACATTTTATACTTTTTCGAAACCTCATTCCTTTAAAAATAATCTGTAAAAGATTTGAATTATTTAATTTTAATTTAAAAGAATTATATCTATTTGGAAATAATTAATGTTTTCAGCCCTAGAGACAAAGTTAATACCTCTGAGACCTCTTGAATAAATAACTGTAAGACTAAAAAGAGATTTAGAGTTTATGTTTTATGTCAAATAAAGCAAAGTACTGAGACATAAAAAAGAGTTATTGAGCATTAAATGTACATGAGCTTCATATTTAAGAAACAAATAGGGTGCATTAAGAAGAAGAAAAAGGTGCGTAGAAGTCAATAATACAACATAAGTCAATGAAATACAAATTATTTATTTGAATCTCATTAATAAATAATAAGGAAATTAGACTGGTATTTTTAGACGTTTAACATCTTTCCTCTCGGTTGCTTACGCATTAAAATATCAATCCCTATGTTAATCCCCTGGTGCCATTTTTTTTTAAAGATATGAAGTTGATATTTAGTGCTATCGATGGTACTACCTGTATGGTTAGGAAATACAAGGACTCGACCCCCCCCACAGATGTTTTTCGAACCCCTTGTTTTGCATTTTGCTAATGCAAATCCTGACTAGTTCATTTCATCATTTCACTGAAACAGTTAAGTGATTTGATAAAATCACTCACTTTCTTCTGGAAAGAGACGTCTTTTTAACATCTCCCGTGAATTGATCATATTTGATGAAATTCCTAATTTCGCCATTTAACGAAACGAAAATCGCTTAACACGAAAATATTTCCTTTTTTGGAGAAGGTTACGGAAACTGCGCCGACACTTAATGAAAGTTTTAGAAAATTTCCGTATTATTGGACTGTCCTAATGCATCATGGGAAGAATTCGGTGCAGTAGACTATGATAATTTGTGTACAACCCTTATAACGGCAGACAAAGACAATTTGGAATTTCATCAAGGCTCACAAAATATCACAGAGGCAGATTTGAATGACAAAAATGAAATGAATAATGCTCCCTCGTCGTCTGAAATGAAGAGCATCATGAAAAGTGTGCGCAGTTATTTAGACTCATATTCCTATTGTGAAATGAATAACAAAATGGACGACATCGAACAACTTGAGACGATTTAAGACAATGCAAAGAAAAAAAAATATCGGATCATTTTCAAAAAACTCAATAAATGTTTTGTTTTTCAAAAAACTTGAAAATATTTTGTATTGCAATTCATCAAGAACTGTGAATGTTTTTTTGTTTCATTGGTATTTATTAAATGCTTGCAAGAAACATATTTGTGCAGAAAAAAAAAAGAGCAGAAAAAATGTACTCCAATAAACTTAATTTTGCTAAATATATCAGTGTTGTTTCGGTTTTTCTTTTGTAATATTTTTAAAACGAAATTCTTTTAGCATGAAAAAATATCTCAGTCCCCTCCATTTCGTGTTAAACGATTTTCACTGTTTTAAGAGATGTTGTTGCTCATGCCTCCTGTCTGACGTAGTCAGATCGAGGCTCTCGAAATTCATCGTGGCAAGGGGCTAGAAGTACGCCTGTCCTTGGCCTTGAGCACTATACAGGTGACAGTACAAATTAGCGCGGCGAATTTTCCCGAAGATAGATGGCGACACCACCTATCTCCACCTCCACAATTTAGGCATGGAACTGAATGGGAGGGAAATATTCTTCAGTCCCCTGCACTCATGATTCAGCCCACAAGACTTTCGGACCCACTGATTTAACGAGTACGTACTTCGTATGCACTCGGAAGGTATTTGGTGGCATCGGGCATCGAACCCAAGCCTTCCGCTAACCACTAGGCCAGGGGTGGCGAACCTTTTTGGATCAACGTGCCATTCTTCCTTTAAGTAATATTTAAGGAGGTAGAGACGTGCCGTCAAATAATTTTGACTTTAGATTATTGAGAAAATAATAAAACTAAATACTAACAACTCAAAACTCTTTAATTACAACGAAAAAATACATTTTGCACAGTATAGCAGTGGTTCTCAAACTTTCACTACTGGCGACCCAATTTTCAATCATAATTTTTATCGCGCCCCCCTAAAAATAATAATGTATTGAATGCAATAATAATGCACTTTGACGCTAAAGCTACAATACGATCATAATTATAAACCGTACAAATTATCAAGATAAGTATTAAATTTTGTATATGTTACTTTTAAGTAATATTTTTTTTTTACTTTTTGTTCGATTCACTATAAAAGCGTGTTTTATAGTTTGTTTTAAAACTATAATTCATTTTATAGTTATTTTTACTATACACGATACAAATCACAAAAAATTCCAGTGAATAATTTAATTAAGAGAAAATATACTTACTTACTTTCAAGGACTTTTCAATTTTTCTTAGAATATTTGAGAAAAAATCCAATAAAACTAAAGAAAATGTTCCAAATGTACGTGTGCTTAATAAAGGACATAAATCACAGACACTTTTCGCTAACAACACAGAAACGTTATTTTCAAGCTAAACTGTCATATTTTGTTCACGCTTTTGCAGTTTTGCTGTTTGATGATCTACAAATAGAATTTTGAACTTTTCTTCTTTGTGTCTTTTTGACAAGGCAAAGTCCTACATTATGGCTTCATAGTTTTCTTCATAGAGATCTTTAGGCAGCATTTGAAAATTTCAAATCAATTCAAACGTTTCATGTCTAACGCTTTTCTGATATTTACTTTCGCTATATCTTGATTAATATGCATTATTTCAGTAGGTTCTTCAATTGCTTGATCAGTTTCAACTTCCTTCAATAGGGATCACAGATGCCCATTTTTTTAATATTCTGCTTATTTACATTTATAAACCATAATAAGTCGTACAACACAGCAATTAAAACTACAAAATTGTTCATGGGGAAAGTGTAGCATGTTCTAAAAAATAATTGTGTAAAACGTTTTTATGAGGCGTTATATGTTTCAAATACTCATGCTTATCCATATATCATAAAACTCTTTCACATGGAAAAAGATGAAACAGAAATATATGTATTTACTTACATCTTCCCTAAAAAAAAAAAGACGGAGACCATACCAGAAAGTTTGAAAGTTAGCTAAAGTAATATTTTAGGTTATAAGAAACGTAATAAAAAAATCTCTCATCGGTTGATATCGTTAAAAGAAACGTAAAAAAAATCTCATCGTTCTCTTATTGACCACAAAGCAAACCATTTTTTTTAATTTGGTTATAGGGTCAAGGATAGCTAATGAGCGGTTGAAGTGGAATCTTTTATTTTTGATGATCCCCAGATGATAAAAATAAATTATATCAGTGCAAATGTGTATTTTTTATTATGTCAGAAAGCATTTTGTTTTACTTCATTCCAAAAAATTATTTTTTTAAACCTTTTATTTTCAATATGCTCGCGCCCCCCTCGCAGGGTTACCACGCTCCCCCTCAGGGGGGCACGCCCCACAGTTTGAGAAACACTGCAGTACAGTAGTAAATGGTTTAGTTATACGTGTAATTCAAATTAAAATAACCTTAGTGTGAATTCTATTGGGGTAGATTAGATGACAAATAACTTGTTTTAGGATTGTAAGATGTTACTTTTACCAGAATGCAAGCTGAATTCAGTCATCTTCCAAACAGGTTTTCTAAGTGAGTTTAAATGTTGTTCTCTCTCTCTCTCTCTCCTAACACACACACACACACACACACATCTGCGAAAATAATGACTCGCAGGCATAGGTAGACGAAAATATGGTTAAAATAGCATGAGCCATTTTTTTCAAACAGCTAAATGTATCTGGAATTGAATTCCATGGGTTTCTAAAATTTCATTACTAGAATTTTTACTTATATTGCTTGTTAATCTTTCTGTTTTAATCACACTTCCAACTTTCTCCTTTTTCAATAAATTTTTGAATCTATATTGAACTAGACTGTTAATTCAGTTGCATTTCAAAAATTTTTTTTTTTAAACCTTTTAATTCGGACAGATTCAGTTTATTAAATGAAGTATGGTTTTGAAAATGCAGCATGAGCCATTTTTTCAAACAGCTAAATGTATCTGGAATTGAATTCCTTGTTTTAGGATTGGGTTTTTACCTAAAATTTCATTAAACTAGAATTTTTAATGTTATTCTTATATTGACTTTAATTATAAATCTGCAATATTTACCACACGGAATCTCAACTCTTCTTGTTAATCTTCAATTTAATTCCATGGGTTTTCAATTTGTCTCTCTATTGCTTGTTTTTCTATTTTTGACTTAAATACTTTATCTTTCTCCTTTTTCAATAAATTTTTGAATCTATATTGAACTAGACTGGAAATAATTCAGTTGCATTTCAAGATTTGTCAAATGAAGTCACATCAAGATACATAAAAAAACTAGAGCGTTTCCTATAGTCCTTCGAACTGAGAAGTCTCGATGAAAACTGTAACAGATTCACGTTTCTAATAATACTTCATATTGAACTTTGTTATTTTGAATTAAAATGCAAACCGTTTTGATCGGTGGCATATCCCTGCACTAGGCTATGCACGGCCCAAGAGTTACTCAGACTAGTGCTGCCATTTACGGACTAAATTCATGTGACGTCACGATACGTGATTCCAGTTCTCTTGCGCACGTGCATGCGGCGTCATTTGTTTACATTACTATTTTGCTTTTAAACTTTAGTTAATTATTCTTTTTACGTTAAATGAACTGTGTACATATGGATAATAAAAAAAACTCAACGTTTCCTTTAGTTCTCCATCTTAAGAACTTTTGATGCACACACCCCTAAGTCTCGATCATAAAAGCATTACCGATGCAATACTATCATTGATGACAATGGACAGATTTCGTTTGTTGCCTACTACCAAAGTGAATTTTAATGCAATGGACAAGGATACAGTAATGGTTCGCAGCTCATTGAATACTTTGAGCAACCTTTATTTTGAATCTCCCGGGCCTGACAAATTCATGGCCAGATGATCCTCAGACTTAGTGATTGGGAAAAGAGAAGAGTCCTTTAACTTGTCTTGGAGACGACTTCCCCGTGATGGACCCTGATTATTCCTATTAGTGCCACTGGCCGATTGATTCGCCATCTCTTGCTTTGCTCTCACGAACAATATGCATCCACGGCCCAGATTTGTTACTCATCATCTTGCTGTTTTTCTTGAAAAGCTTTGATTTGGAGAAATAAATTAATTCTTTTCAACACCTTTGGACTAGAATTCCCTATCTTGACGTTTTTGAAAGATCAGAATCACGTGATTCCATATGTCTTGAGCCCCTTGCATATATTGCGGGCATTGAGAAAATCATCTCTAAAGGTGTGAGGTGGGGCTTTTTTGCTGATGATATCGCACGTGCATGCCGCGATCATTTGTTTTTTTGCTGAGCAACATAAACTATCTTTAATGTATCAAAGTCAACCTTAGCTTAAAACCGACGTTTATAGAAATTTTTATGGAAAGCAAATCCCTTCTCTATGAAAAACACCCTTATTTGGGCTTTTTTGACTGTATGTGATAGAGACAAAGGCAGGAAGGGCTTCTTACTGAAATACATCGCTGGAAGGGACTGTGCTATGCTGGTATGGATGCAATAACTTTGATCAAGAAAGAGAGTATGGCTCTCAAAATTTATTGCATCAACTCAAACAATCAAGCGCTTGAATTATCACTGGCATCACTTATCAGTTTTTCGAAATATCATGCTGGATCTGAGTGCTTTCAAAAGTACTTTTGTAAACTTTGTGAGTTACGGAGATTATAACCGCACATCTGCATATTCACAAAACATGACATAGTCAAGATGGACCTAGGCGGGACAAAAATTTTGAAGAACGTATTTAACCCTCAGGAGGGATTGCTATGAAATGGGAGCTCATTTCAAAAATCAAGATCCACCTGAATTTTGTCAATAGCATTGGAGATTTTAACAAAATTCCAGATCATTTATAAAATGTTCTTTATAAAGGCTCTAGAAAATAAAATTAGGAATTCTTCAATGGTTAAATATGAAGCTTCGAATCATCAAGACGATGACATCTCCTGATGAAATATGGCACTTAAAACCTTTGGACAAATGTTGGAGACAAAACATCTTCAAAAAAATCTTAAAGTTTACAAAACAGAAGTTACTTCCAATGGATTCCATCTCACATTGTAGAGATATAATGGCAATGACACAGCTGACCTTTTGGCAAGGGAAAGGTGTCACTGAAAATTTAATGTCGAGGAAGAACTTTGACTTTCTCGGAAATTTGTGCTAAAAATCTTTGATTCACTATACTCACCCCTGGTATAATAGGCAGGCACCAGGTGGTGCCCTTTCCATCAATAGAGTCGTCCCAAACAGCTATTAGTAGGCTTGCAAGTGGACACATTAGAGGCCTTTCCTTTAACTAGGCCAGAAAATTTACGAGAATTGTAAAACATGGATAGCAAAGATTAGGCGGGGAGGACAAATCCTCTTTTGTACCTTCTTTATGGACTTCTGTACTATCTTCGGGTCATTTCGAAGAGGAATGTTTTCGAATGTTCACCAAAGTTTACTGATCGCAGGCACTTAAAACCTGGATCAGTGCCAACAAATTTTGTGTTTACAAAAAGTCCGTCTTTCCGGAGAATTCTGGAAAGATGCAAGCCCTCTACTTCTACTGAAATGTTTTCAAAATTTTTGCTAAGTTTAAGTCAAGATTTTAAATAAGTTACTTAGAAAATACTTCAATGGTTAAATATCTTAATAAACTTAAGTTTTACTTATGTTATAAATCTTCAAAATAAAGTAACAGAAGTAATTCTGTACTTTATATAAAACTAGCACTATATAGAGTAAACTTTTAAATAACCATACATATTATATTAAGACAAGTATGTATACAAAGTTCACAGAAAATTATCTAATGTATTGTGTGCTGTTATTTTGCTTTCTCATTAAAAAAATAATAAAATACTTGTGATAATAATCTGTTTCTGAATTGATGGAATAATTTAATTTTAGCACTATTAATGTTTTTTTTATCACCATCTACAAAGTACTTGATGATAAATTTAATCATTGATGATAAATTTAAATAAATAAATCATGTAAATGAAAATTTCAAATAAATAAAAATTAACGGTTTATAAAAACACGTCATAAAGTATTTGAATTAAAAATACTATGCCTTATAAGAAAAGTTACTAACAATTTGGGAGAATCTTAATGTTTACACAATATTATTGAATTGAAGTTTTAAATGAAAAATTTGCATTTCTTTTTCAAAATGGTTTGGCATTTCTTGTGTTTACTTTTAATGTGTTGGAATCAAATTAGAATTTACTCATAAATAGCAATAATTATAGAATTACTAAAGCTTAGAAATGCATATTCATTAAAATAGAAAACAATAAAATTGATATTCAATGCTACTCTAAAAAATAAGAATCAAATTATAAACTTATCACTAATAATGTAGCTATTAAAAAATATAAATTAGCCCATTCACATTTCTTTTTATCTTTTGGGGAATCAACTTTTAATTAAATAACTATCAATGTTATTACATAGAATCCTAGTTTGTATTTTAAAACAATGAGTTATATTAAAGCATAAAAGAGTAAATATTAATGCAATCATAATCGTTTTAAAAAGAAGTTCCTAAATTAAAACAAAATAATTTTTAACATACCTGACAAGTTGTTCTGATTTGAACACATGGCTTGTACGTCACTTTCTTTTTCATTTCGGCTTTAACAAAGCCTTGAATAAAAAATCATCTTTCATTAAGAAATCAGGCTCAGTAAATGATATCTTGGTTACGAATTTATCGTCGAATAATTTTAATCCTTTCGATATATTCGATACATTCGATATATTTTAATCCTTTCGATATATTTAACACTTCGATTTCCAGTGGCACTGGAAAACTTCTCACTGTAATTTAATATTTCGTGCAAATTGAAATTTTTCACAAGAAGCGGTTTCGAACCTATGCTATAAGCCATTCTTGTGAAAAAATATGAAATAAAGAACTACAAAATTAATTAATAACTAAAATAACTAAGAGCTATATCTAAGTGAATCAAGAAATATAAATAAATATCCCAGCTAACACTAACGAAGCGGACGAATTCTTAATTAGATAAATAAAGTATAAAACAAAAATTATGTAAAAGAGTTGTTAAAAATATTTCCTAACAAATATATGTACTAGAATAATGCAAAAAGTACAATATCATATGTTTTTAATTAGATAAAATTAAGATACCAGAACGACGTCAACAAACGTAAACCAAAGCTATGAAATCGCACGTGTTGTTTATTGACTTTGGAATCACGTGATTACTGACTGGCGCCAGTCTGTCCATGAAGTTACTCCATTAATCGATTTCAGAAATGTATATAGATTAAATGAATTTTTAAGCCTTCTATTAAAATAAAGCCGGAATTCGATGTATTAAAATTATCTTAAAAATTTCGAATCTTACAGAATCATAATTTACTCAATTGGTTAGGTATATTATTAAAAAATCGGTTTTCTAGCCATGATCATTTTTGAAAATCCTTAATAGATGGCAGCACAAATCAAATAGGTAGTTTTCTGGGACACCCTATCGAATTATTTCCTAATTTTTAGAATGAATTCGAATTTCCTTCATTAAATTACTCAACGAATAAAATAGTACTAAAATTTATAAATAATCGCTCAAATGTGTAAATGAACTCCAAACATTTTATTTCCTTCCAAGAGAAAAATATTAGTTTCAAATACGATTAAAGCAAAATATAGTTTCATTTTATTTAATTCGGCAAATTAAATACAAATTATCTTCAAAACTGTTGTAAAAATATTTTTTTGATTTTCTTGTGCATTTAGGAATTACACACATTTATAAACAAAATTAAAAAAAACAATTCTGAATTTAAAACGTCTGTAAACACGTAACGTCTTTAAAATGGTTAATATTATATTCTCTCTCAATATTGTATATATTCAATTCAACTTTTATTTTTCGAGAGAGTGTAATCAATAAATGAAATGTATCAAGGATCTTTGCACTTTGCGCAAATTTACATCATTTCTTGTATTCTTTTCGGTAAATTGATGCATTTTAAGCATATAATCTCAAAAGAAAACAGAATCATGTTTTACTCAAGTCAGTTATTTCTTCTTGCAATGATATTTTATTTGTTTTTAGAAATCTCTACAAGATGGAAGCACCAATCTAACAGGTAATTTTATTCACCTCCTTTCGCTTCAATTATTTCCTAATATTTAGTATGGATTCAAATTTCTTTCTATAAATTACACTCAAAAGATGAAATCGTTTTAAAATTAAAAAATAAACCAGTCTTACAGTAGTCGCATGTGATGCGTAACATGTTACATGCTATCGTGGTAAATACGCAATATTAATTTTTTCCCTGAAAAAAATATGAATCGGGTATGATTGGAAATAATTTTCTATCGAACAATTATATCTTTAATGAAAATTATATCTAATTATATATAACAAAAGGAGTAACAAGCAATATCTTATCAAAAATAATTATTCTTGTTCAGTAGCTAATAGCTATCATGTGTGGTCTTTCATTTACACTCATATCCATAAATTAAGAATAAAGAAGTTCAGGCAAAGAAAGAGACAGAAGCAAAACAAATTTTACTTATTTGTAAAGTCTATTTATTAAACAAAAGGTAAAGAGCAAAAAAAAAAAAAAAAAAAGATGCTAAATGATTGACATAATTAATAAAAATTTCGATTTTTACTCCATGGAGCAAATTTAAAAAGAACCTATTTAAAAAACAATATAACATGGTTAGTATGATGGTTAATACCAGTGGCGTAACGGAGAATATTTGGGCCCCCTTCAAAGTCAGGTTTTGGGCCCCCACGCTGAAATTTACAAAGGGTAGGCACTTGCGTCAGTCAGGTTTTGGGCCCTTTATAACCCTGGACCCCCGCAATGCGGGGGTGTACGTTACGCCACTGGTTAATACGGAGTATGTCTCCCGGAGTATGTCTTGCATCCCCCCTGATGTTCTTAGACTTTGTACAGATTTATGGACTCATGGATCTGGTCTAGTTTCACTAGACCAGATGGGGATTCCCCACCACCAGTACGGTTTATGTAATTAAAGTAGTATTGTATCGTAGTTTTATACCATCAAAGTACATTATAATTACATTCAACACATTGTTACTATAAGAAGAGGGGGCGATGAATATTCTGACTGAAAATTGGTTCGCAAATATTGAAAGTTTGAGAAGCACTGCTTTATCACCCATAATCTACAACACTCTTTTTGATATCATGAATCCCTTTAGATTCTAAGCAGGATATCTGTTCATAAGAATGTCGAGGGCTCAATTCTCCCCCTCCTCATACACCAACATATTTTTAATCTTTAGAATAAAAATTACGACTCAGCCCTTATATATATATATATATTTATATATATACATCTTTTAAAAAAACAACTTAATTCCCTCCTCCTCCCCCCATAAAATATTATATGCATGCCCTACTTCAGTTTACTAGTTTTATTATTAAATTATCGTGTCAATAAGATTCATAAATCCAAGCTGCTAAATATTTTGTGCGGGTTTGCTTTTTTACTCTGTGCTTTAAGAGATGTTTGCAGCTCTCCAGTCTTCTCCCTCTTTGTATCATTAAAAATTATATATATAAATATTATACTAAAAAAATATTTTTTTTTCCCTTTTTTTTATACATATGTATTGAAACATTTCTCTGTATTTACTTATATATTTAAACATTAGACTGGCGTAAGACAACTACTGGTATAGTAAATTGTTTCTCGTCAACAAAGTGTTTAGAAAGTCAGTGAGAAAATATTCGGATTATTCCTAAAGCAGGCAGAGTCCATTTTTTTCGTAAAAATACCAAAGTGGGAAAATGTTTCCTGGAAGGGTTTCCTCAACAAAGCACCTCAACATCTTTATTTTATGACCTGCCCATGGGCTAATAAAAAGAGGGTTGAAATGGCCCTGCAGAAAACACACTTTTTCGAAGAGAGTTGACGCAATTTCAAATCAGCAAACACACACATACAATTTCTTCAATTGTTCTACATTTTTTTTAAACTGCAAATGGTAATTATGATTTTACTTTTGATTTATTTTGTACTTTCCCTTAAGGCTTAAAAAAATTTACAAATATTTTTATCATATTATGTTAAAATCAAAACATATGATTATTATTTGCTTTCCTTTACTAAGGTGGGAGTGAAAATAATTTTCAGCTTAATGAAATCTATTAAAAAAATTTTTTTTAAAAAATTTTCATTCTTACATCAGCTAATTTTAAGACTTTTGTCTATATTTATATATATATTTCAATGCACTTTAGTAGTACTTTTATGTTAATTAATATGCATCAATACTAGATTTCTTTGCTTGAATACATCTTCTAAAAACATGCTTTTCTTTGCAAGAACAATTTTATAAAGATTAATTATTTGTGTAAACATGAATTTTTTTATTTTATATGATTGAAATTATTTTGCATTGAGTTTATTAGATGTTTCTTATATTCTTATGAGCCTTTCATGAGTGATATTTGTCCCTTTGTCTGGTAAAATATTAGACATCCTTCTAAAGTATTAAAACATAACTTTTATCTGAAAATATTTTAAGTGAGAATTATAAAAAAATAATATAAATGTGGAAATATTAGTCTACGACCTAAAAAGAAATAAATGTCATAAGCTTTATATTATTGACAAAGACTGCGAGTTGTGCAGTATTCCTTCCTTTCGTCACGTCAGCAAAAGGCTGTCATGTCCTGTTCCTATCAGGGTATAAGTTTCCCTAGCCCAACTCAAACAAGGAAAACAATGATCCAAATGAAAGCACGACAAATTACGAAACAACGCTTGACGGAGTTTCTTTAGATATTTAAATAATTTTGAATCTAAAGTATTTATAACCTATTGCAGCTACCATAAAACCTATTGTTTCTTTCTTAGAATACAATTAATTAACAAATATGTATATTTAGTAAAAAATATTAATTTATGTGTACAGACATATGAATAAATAATTTTATATGATAATACTAATATAATATCCCCTTGTTTTTTATTCACCTAACTAATCCCTGCAATAACATTACAAAATTTGAAGTCATCACTTCCATGGTGTGGTCATAAGAACACACACTATTTTTTAACCTTTTGATTCGATGAAATGTATACGACCACCGAAATCACTGTTTGTTCATTTTCAAATAATCATTCTGCCGCTCTTATGTCCCCCAATATCGTGACTAATGGACTTAGAGTCACGCGCTCGAGTGCTTGATGGCTACTAGAGTTGAACCAAGGCCATACAACTTTATATGATTGATATATAGCTAGCTAATATATCTAGATATATATTATAAATGCGAAAGTGCTTGTGAGGATGTTTGGGAGTCTTTCACGCAAAAACAACTGAATGGATTTTAATGAAACTTCACAGTAATATAGCTTATACATCAGAATAACATATAGGCTATAATTTATAAAGATATTGTGAGAAGTGTCCAAAATATAACGATATTTGTCAAGTAAGTAGGAAAAAATTCTGCCATCTGCAAGCAATTCTGGCTTGCGCTGCAAAAAAACCCACGTCAGCATATATCTATCTTTTGTTTTTGTGAAAGAACTTTTTTTTTTGGTTACGCAAGACGCTAGCTTCTAATTAATTCCTGTAAACAGCATAATCTCTAATTTTTTTATTTCAGAATAAAACTAAGTTTTGAAGGGAGAGGTTGTTATAAATTTCTCTTTATTTGAATGTTTTGTAATGATTTTATTATGCACATTTGGTAGTAAGAAATTGATCTTTTTTTCAAAATAAATACTTTTATTGCTTCTGGTACTTACAATAGATAAACTTTGTCTTTCACACTACATCATTTGGACATATTTCCATAGTTTGTTTGTGTTTAGTAGTTAATTATAACGCTATAATTTTAATTGAATAGGGGATATTACATTTTTAAGTATAAAAATAATTATAACTACTGTACTGTATTTTCTGGAGTGAGGGAATATTAACGTCACACTGTTCAGCTACACGAGGGCTTTTGGCAACGGACCGCTTAATTTTGAACCATGGTCAAGTGACGTGGATGACACCTGAGCTGGAACCCCTTTCTCCTAACTACCACACCTCGCCATTTTAGAATGAATATTCTACCAATACTTAGCAGAAATATTCTTTGAAATCCTTTCTTCAAGATATATGGAAGCACGGGTCTTATGATGAGTATTTTAGTGGGGAAGGTGAACTGTTTTGCATCAGATATTGCGGGGAAGGTGAACAGTTTTGCATCAGATATTGCGTTTTTAGCGGATTGCAAAGATTATTATTTTTGCCCCGAAGAAATAGTTTATGTCAAAATTTATGTGTCTTATGTTTTTGTATGTTAATGAAGACCTTAGAAAACGATTTGACTACTTATTTTAAGTGAATGGTATGTATAATTAATTTTACACAGTGGAATATCTTTCATTAATTTATTAGCTCTAACGGATTAAATTTTCCAAAGTGGAGTATTTTGTTTATGTATATCCCTTAATTTTAAATGTAGTGATTCAAAAAAAATATTGCATGAAAAAAACCGCAGTAAATCATAATGCGGTAGTTAAAGCATTAACGTACATCGCGCCTCTACACAGCGGGTCTTACAAAGCTCTAATAAAGCTCGAGCTATGAAAGTAGCTAGACATTTGTCAATTTGACTATCGTTATCATTTCGCTGTGTTTTCATTGAATCTCCATTATAGCCATTATAATTTAAGAAACGGTGTTGCTTGCGAATATTACAGTTTTAACATAAAATAAATACAACAGAAAGTAATATTAATTTATTACACTTTCAGAAATAAATTATTTACGCTATTTTAAGCTTTTATTACGCAACACTTTTAACAATGTGTTATTTTTGCTGAGCAAAGATCAGCTTAGGGAGGTATTTTCAAAAATCGACCATCAAGAGTGTTACGGGGAATTATAAATAAAAAAAATCCTTTTTATCAGCTATTAGATCTACATACTTAAAATTTAACAAATGTGTTTTTCTTTGCTTTTCTTTTGTTTAGCTGAGATATGCAAAAAGCTTTTTTTTTTGTTTAATTTGCAATTCACGTAAAATTAACTCATTAAAAACTTCTTTATCCTTCAATCTGTGTTGTTTAATTTTTCAGTTCACCCGTGCGAAGAACGGGTATACCCCAGCTAGTAGCTTTATATTTCGCTACCTCATGCGAAGAGGAGTGGATCAAGACAGCGCTCTGCACCCAGTTAGATTTTTTAATGCAGTGTTAACGCCATCTGTTGTCCAAAATATTATTTATTTTTGTGAATATATCTCAATGATTATTTATCAAACTTCAGTTTAATTTGCAATTTATTTAGTTAATGAAAATAATTTATTGTATTATAAAATAAATTTGATTTAAAAAGCCAAGTTTTTTTTAAAATTATATAAATTTTATTAAAATATCTACACTTTTGCTTTGCATAAAGAATCTGTTTCAATTTTTCATATTTAGTGTTTTGTTTGTTCAGAACTGTTTATGGTAATTTTATCAAACTTAGGGCTTAAATTTCTGTTTTATAGATAACCTTTTAATTTAAATTAATGTTATAATTTCCGATAAGTCCTCATGTAAAGATAGTTACCATTGTTTATCAAGAAGGTTTACACTGAAACTATTGATGTAATTGAATGCACAACAACAGTGCTTCTCAAACTTTCAATACTGGCGCCCCCTTTTCGATCACAATTTTTTTTCGCGCCCCCTTATACATTAACAATGTACTGAATGCAATAATAATGCAATTTGACGCTAAAGCTACAATAGGCGATCTTAATTATAAACCATACAAATTAGTAACATAAGTTTTAAAAATTTTGTATACTACTTTTAAGCAAAATAAATAAAATAATAGGATAATTATTATGTTATTTTTCCTTTCTCTAATTTCTCAATTGAACATATTGCAAAATGCGGTAGCTGCTTAGAAGACAAAATATAGATATCTGCTAAATATAGAAAAAGAACTCAGAGGGTCAATTTCTAATCATAAGCATTCCTTATAAAAACTTTGCTTTCCAAGACAAGCTCATGGACGTCATTAATACTTATTAAACTTGTTCTTAATTTAGTATTAATTAATTAGTTATAAAATATTCTGTGCAGCACTGATACATTAAAAGTATACCGGCTGAAGTGCCCGCTCTTTACACGAGTTCATTTATAAGAAAATAAAACATTATTGATATAATAGCTGAATTGTAAGGAAGCAAAGCTAAGTGCTCGACAATGTTTGCAAAACGTAAAATTATTTTTTTTTTTAAATGGTTGCTCAAATTATAATTAGTTTTAAGCAAATTGTAATTTTAAGCCTCACAGAATTAGCATTTATAATTGATGTTAAACAGTAGCGCACACAGGAATTTTTTCAAGGGGGAGGTCCGGGGTCGAAAGTTCATCAATCTTGTATCAGGTTCTATTTGATTTTGTCGATTTCTGGGAACAAAACACAGTAAAAACTAATTCTTACTAAATAATTAGCATTAATTAATAAAATTAATCATTAATAACAAATACTTAATTAAATTTTGCTTACTATAAACTTAGAATTATAATCAATCGGAAAAAATCAAGGGCTTTGGGGAGGGGGTCCGGACTTCCTCCATTGTGTGCGCCACTGATGTTAAATAATGATCAATAATATAAAACATGTATTATTTTAATTTTTCAAGCGAAAAGACTTCAGCATGTTTTAACCCGGGAGTAGGCGCGCACTCGATACGGTCGGGGTTATTGAGTCACCCCAATCCTTTTTTTTTATAATTATTTTATTGTACGATACAAATCATGATTCCAGTGAATAACTTAATTAAGAGAAAGTTTACTTACCTACTTTCAAGGACTTTTCAATTTTTCTTTGGTAATAAATAAACAGTTTTGCCAGAATTAACGATTTCGTAATCTGTGTGTCCCGCGCGACCAATTCCGGGTAAAAAGTATATTCATTATGATAATATGTATGTTACTGCTAAAAAAATTGCGTGAAACGTTTTTCGGTATGCTTCATATGTTCAGAATATTTATAAAAATATGTCTTGGCCAAGTAATCCTTCATGTGCTTGTGTGTGTGTGTGTGTGTGCTCTCCGTGGTTTTCCAAATATCATAAAACTCTTTTGCATGGAATAAACCGCAACGAAGAACACATAAGAGAGGGGTCATAACTAACTCTACCAATAACTTAGAAGGTCAAACAGATTACAGCTATAATGTGCAGTATTTCAAAAATAATGAACAGTGATGAATTTTTATGTTCCTAAATTTTTTTTTCGATTCTGGGTCTGGGATCTGTTTTTTTCTTAGAAAGAGTAGTGTGTTAGGTTAAAAAATGCGTAATAAAATAATCTCGCATCATGACATTACAGCAAATCAAATAAAAGTTTTTTATTTGGTTATAGGATAAAAGATAGCTAATTAGGTATTGAAGAAGTTTTTTTTTTTTGCTGACTTAATATCGCGCGCGTGCGCCTATAAATTATATCAGAGTAATAGTGCATTTTTTATTATGTCTGAAAGTATTTTGTTTTAATTCATTCCAGTAAACTAATTATTTTTTAAATCTTTTATTTTCGATATGCTCGCGCCCCCCTCGTAAGGTCATCGCGCCCCCCAGGGGGGGCGCACCCCATAGTTTTAGAAACCCTGCACAACAAAGTTACTTTCTGATGCACTTTAAAATTCAGTGTTAATGTAATTTCTGTCGTGTGGCATCATGATTTTTCTTTCTAACAATATGTTCCTCATATAGATTTTTGAAGATTTTGCACATATGCATATATTTCTATGACATTTCCTTTGATTGAAAAAAAGAGGTTATTTTTTTTTCTTCCTTCACATACAAATACCATGTTCACATCACTACAGGAAAACAGATAACATTTTTTTAAATATATATTCTATTTATACCATTTGTGATCCAAAAATGTTTGTAGAAAAATGATGCAGCTTGATAGGATTTTCTCATATTTTTCTTTGGATTTCTTTACAATTCAGTGTTGGTGGGATTTTACGTCTCATGTCATCACGGTTCTACTTTGCCTCTGATAATATGTTTCTCCTTTAGTTTTATGAAGATCATGTGCTTTATACATATCTTACTGCCCATATATATTTCAATTATCTCTGTAGTTATTTACCATTGTATTTCCTCATTTGCTTGTTCTTTGCAACAGAATTACAATGATTTTATATTGAAATATTGCAAATAAATATTGTTTAAAAAATTAATTTTTTACCAACAAAGTTTATTTCACTCATTATGTTTTTCAACGTAGGTCTGTTTTAGAGTTTTTTTTTCTTTTTATTTTGGTTCTTACTAATTTAATTTTTATCACTATTGTATTACATTTAAATTTTATAGATATAGATGTAGATAGTAATACATCCATTCCTCATACAATATTAATTTAATGCTACGGAAAGTTTAATTAAATTACAATGTAGGCTTTTTTATCTATTTTTAAAATTTTAGTTGGTACTAATTTACTTTTTTTTTCCAGTTGAAGGCTTCCTAATATATGTTATTTATGATAATAATTTAGTAAAATGGTTTATCACATAATTAATTTTTATTTTTGGTTGATCTCTTTCAGGTTATTTCACTCATAGTTCCCATAGCATAATCATACTTCTGTTTTAATTTTTATTAATATTTTCATTGATTCATTTCTAATTACCTTTGTAGAATGTTAATTTCCTCTCTTACATCCAAACATATATTTTTATGAAATCATTCTTTCTGTATAAGGCCAAATTGCAATTAAATTAAAATTATTTATAATGTGGACACTCATTAAAAAAATTATTTTTAATTTTTGTCTTGAAATGGCTGTACCCTCTTTAAAAAATATCATGTTGCTATGAAAAGCTGAATTTTATTTATTTTAAAACTTGAAAAAGCCTGTGTACCGCCCGGCCATGCAGCTAGTATAAAATAAATATGATCGAAAAAGCCAAATATTTTTGAATGATGTATATTCCATTAAAATATCTACCCTTTTGCTTCGCATGAAGAAAAATTAAAGCATATATATATAAAATATTAGAAATATAAAACCTTAATTTATATATAACATGCAAATTAATTCACCTAGATTTATATTCTATTTTTTTTTTCAAAAGAATTAGGCAATATGTCAACTTATCAAGTAGTTTTTTAAAAGTATCCTTTAAGAATAACTCTTAAGGATACTTTAAAAAAATATAATATATATTAATACATATAGTGTATATATAATATATATATATATATATATATATATAAATGCATACATAACTATTTTCTTTTCAACACACACATAATGATATATTCAGATAAAATATAATCACCAGAATATCATATTTTAATTGCATATTTATGCCAGTAGTTAAATGTGTATGACTTGAAAGAACAAAGAATCACAAAAATGTAAATAAATTAATCTTATTTATTAACTAAACTAAGCACATGAACCACCAGTTAGGAATTATTTATTTTGATTGTTATAAGTATGGTCAAAATCTATATTGATGGATGTAATTTCTTGTGAATTTAACAGTAATCATTCTTTAATATTGTTTACTTCTTCAGTAGTTGGATTTTTGAGTGTACTGGCAGTGAATATTTTTCTTCGTGTAGAGAAATATCAAGTTGTTTTTCAATCTTCTTTTTTATATTTATAGTCGAAGCTTCCATCATTTTAATTCTTTTATTATTGTGCTCTTTTTTGTTATAGAAAATATTAAATATACTATCTAGGTTCCTGTGAATTTTATTATCTTCTTCTGTTGTACACTCGTGTTCATCAATAAGAGCAAGAATGCTTTCAATTTTTTTTTTGGATTCATGGTAATCATTATTAGCAGATTTAGAGCTACATGGTAAAACATCAAATGTTTCTTTTAAAATATCATTTTGATTTAAATTTTCTTGTATTTCTTCATTACGTGTATCATCATTTAAAAACATTTGGGTAACTTTATGAATGTGCTTGCAAATATTTCCTCTTATTAAACTGTCTACACAAGTGCATGTATAGGAATGAATACAAATTTGGCAGGCAGTACATTTAATGTTTACATAATCTATGGCATTCTTCACTCTTTCTTGCATATTAAATAGTTGGAATGATTAAGATTCAATTTTCCACTTGTTATCTGCTAATTTTTCAATTCTATTACTTTGAATCTCTAGACATAATCTGTGGCTATTCACGATTTTTGATAGTTTATCAGAGGAAATGGTTTTTTTTTTTTTTTTTTTTGTAATTTTATTAAACGTTGAAATAATAAGTCTCTTAAAAGTTTTAGAGACCATCTATTGCAACATCAATCTCTTGACATGTTTTCCATCAAAATAATGTCACTTAATTTTTTTATGAAGGGACTCCAAATACATGTTTGTAGTTATGCCCAGACCCTTTCTGTAACAATAGGCCCATTTTTCAGGTCTCTGAGCATAATTTTGCTGGAAATATTTTCCAAATTCAGAAGTATCTGGGTCATTTAATAAGTCTTCTATGAATTGCTTCATTAGGTTAGAAAATGTTTCTAAACATAGTTCACCTTTCACTGCCTTTAATGCTTTATTAACAATTTTTCTCTTTTCAGGATTTTTAATTTTGTTTAAATTTTTGTGCCGTTTCTTGTGACATGTCAAGCACACAATAAGACATTTTTAACTGTACCCATCACATAACTCCAAGCATTATAAAATGCTGGAGCATCATCAGTCATAAATGCTGTAGTTTCGATTTTACCCACAGCATTTTTAATGGCACTAAAATAAATCTTGAATATTCCTTCGGTACTTCTGTTCGAAAAACAAAATGCCACTGGTACTCCATTTTTATGTTCATCCACTACAAGAACTGAGTATAAATTGAAATCATAGCTGTGTGTGTGTGTGTGTTCAGGCCATGTGTTCTATAAATACATATTTTGTCCTTTCCATATTTTTTAATCATTTCTTTCTGAAAATCTGTCATGATTACGGGGACAAAATCTTCATCTTTTAAACAATAGTCATTCCCTGATTGTCCCTGCTCTTTGAAATAAACAATACAATTTTCTCCATTATTTTTCATTTCTTCAGCCCATAGCTTGACACTCACTACATCAATTTCATGCCTTTTAACATAACCATTAATATTGAAGTCTCTTTTAATATTATGGATATCCTTTTTTTCAATAAGCATCTTTCTGCCATTGTCAACTGTAATTGCTTCTTTAAAATCCTGCAAAAAAAATTTTTCACTAACACCTTCTTTCAATTTTCCTGAAAATAAATAAACAAAACTAACAATAGTAACTAATAATAATAAAATTAAAAATAACGAAACTCTAATATAAATAAAAATACTATACCAGCAATAGCTGTCCTATCGGACTCTGATAACCTTAAGTGCTCCAATTGAGTTTCATGATTTTGATGCTTCGGGAAATAATGCACTACTACATTTTCAGTACTCTAACTTTTATTACTGCTGGGCAACTAATTCCAATTTTGGCAGAGCCCTGAGACTTTAAATTCTTGAGACCTTTCCCTTTTGGTTTGTATGTCCCACTTCGACAACAGTGATAATTCATCACTATTTCTCCATTTTGAAGTGTTTTACAACCTCGCTGTCTAACATATTTTGACATAGTCTTGTTTTCTTCTTCTTTCCATGTAACAAATTCTATAATGTTAATTAAAAAAAGGTTTTAATTTACTAACATAAAATTATGTAAACTTCAGTAGAAAACATTTATACATAAATGTATAAAATTCAGTCTACTAAAGTGAAAATTTATAAACTAAACGTTTTTTTTAAATGCAACTATTCATACCACTGAAATTATTGAATTCCTTCAAAATCTCTTCATTTACATCACACTGTTGGTGATCATGAATATTTTTTAAAATGCCTTTTCAAACAGAAAGGGCGAGTCAAGACTTGATTACAAAATGAGCAGATTAAGTCTTGCTATGCACATTCATTTCAAAAAACAATACGTATGCAAAAATTGATTACAGAAAATGAAAAAACAGATTGACTAATTAAAATAATAAGAAAGATAACAAAACAATTACAAAATAAAGCAAAAAAAAAACCCCAAAGTAAAAATTATTAAAAGGTAAATAAAAATGCAAAGCACTTCCACAAAAATCGTTTGCCTAATACAGTTAAACAAAAATAGCAAGGCAATCAATTATTTTAGTTTCTATATTTCGTAACAGATGGCGTTAGCACTGCATTAAAAATATAACTGGGTGCAGAGCGCTGTCTTGATCCACTCCTTGCGAAAGTAGTGAAAGAACACAGCCACGCACTCATTGGTCAAATCAAGTAGTGCGCGCTTACGTCACATCCTGTTACACATCCGTCCTTTTCACGAAATCACTCCCAACAAATATCCAGCAAATGAGAGGAAAAAAAAAAAATTGCTCAAATTTCTGTTACGACACAAAACATGTTATTTACTTCCAGGAAAAGAGAAGAGTAAACAAATTACTTTGAAACGTATTAAAACAATAAACAGTTTTAAATGTTTGTTTTATTTGTTAAAAAAAATTCTTGTTTTTTTTTTTATTTCAAAAAATCTTTCTATGTATAACATTTATTTTATTTTAGATACTGTTTTTAAGCAAACTGAACAGAACACTTGGTTTGATGTGTAACTTACACCTCAGCTGTTGTTTTACAATTCACTGTCATTTCTAGTCGAACCCTTATAAATTATGACGGTTAACGACAAGCGTCACTTAGCCCTTTGCCATGATGAATTTCGTGGGCTTCTATCTGGCCTTTGCCGATCAGGTAACATCAGTAACAACAACCAGTTATGATACTTACAGCTCCATCTGTTGATGAAATTTTGAACTTTTTATGTTATGCACTTTCCCTTTTTTTTCAATAATATTCCTATTAAATTTAACGTCATTCTGATCAGTGGCTCTTTTTTTTTAAAAGCGTTTTGAAACTTTAACTTTATTTATAATCACTTTGTATATATCCACACGAAAAAGAGGTAGGAGCATGGATTTTTTTTTGTAAGTATGAGAAAAGTTCTTTCAAGATATGTGAAACTTTCTTCATAGATTTGTGACAAACCTATACGGAACTTTATCACTAACCTTCTGAGACGTCTTTTTAGGAAATTTAATTCCTGCCTATTTCAATCAGCTCCAAAAAGAGACAGGGATTCCTTGTTATGCAGATAGCTCGAAACCCTGTGTGAATAAGCGCACGAAATCTAATAGCTTAACTGTACTCAAAAGGGATATCTTAAGAATCCTAGCTTCCTTAATTTATTTCAATAACTAAAACACGTCCTATAATCCCGCGTCTAAATTCTGATCCTTACCATAACAGCACTGCTTTCAGCGACTCAGCTTGTTTTCCTTCTACCCACGATTACTAAACTTCCACTATATACTAGTTAATCTGTATATCAAGGTTTCTTCTTGAGAGGGATGGCTGTGAAATAACTTGATTGCTGGCCCCAAAGATTCCTCAAGAGGATCAATAGAAATACACGTAAAGCCCTGTCAAAAAATTTTGCTCAATTTTTTTAAAAACCTGAGAACTTGTGACCTCGTTTTTCCAACTTTGCAGATATCTTAGTTCAAACAATTCTTTCAGGTACTTTTATATCCTAATAAGGCTCTATTTTTCTAATAAGTGAAAAATATAAGACGAATCTTTGATCGTGCATGAGAAGGAAATGTCGATTCTATGTGGGTTTTTTTGTCTTGGTGGGTTGCTTGTGGCCCGAGAGTCGTTATGTGCTCTCTCCAGCTATGTGTGACAAATCTATACGGAACTTTATCACTAACCTTCTGAGTCGTTTTTTTTTAGGGAAAAATTTAATTCCCTACCTATTTCCAATCAGCTCCAAAAAGAGGACAGGATTCCTTGTTATGCAGATTAGATACAGTATTTAAGTCAAACGGAATAGTAAAGTTAGAGCAGTAGGAGAGAGAGATTGAAGCAGAAAGTTATAGTGAACTTAAATTTATAATTGAAGTATTTCTTGTTGGATAATTTAATCTCAGAGAAAAGCCAAGCTGAACTGCAGTGTGGTAAATATTAATTAAAGTCTCATTAAAGCTGATTATTACGAGTGAGATTAAAATTAAATGTTCAATAAGAACATTCAATATAATTCTGGGATCTCTTATCGTGGTAATCTCTGCGTGATCGATATTTTAATTGTTAATTAATTGGATCATTAAATATTTAAGTTTATTTAAAGGAAAGTGTCTTTTAAACCTCATAATACTATTTAGATATATTTGTTAATAAGTCTTTTGATTCCATTTGGATAAGATAACCAAATAAAGAAAGTTGTTTATAAAAATGGCTACTGGCTCTTATCTGACTCCTATTTATTCTCGTTCTCAAAGTGAGGTCCAAGGGGACCTTCACATATGTAGTAATGAATTTTGGAAATAATCGTGACAAAGGTAATTTGCCAGAAAGAAATGAGTTTATTAAGGTTCTTTACACATTTGTAGAGTGACCATTTTGCATCCATTTAGTACAAGTACAGTAAAACAAGGAATAAAAAAAAATAATTTGAAGTCAGTTCCTACTTATATATATATATATATATATATATATATATATATATATATATATATATATATATATATATATATATATATGAGTAGCAGTGAAATTATGTATGAGCATTTTGAAAAAATCTCTGTGTATACAATGAGAAATTAAATGTTTCCATGTGGAATTTAATTATTTATTTTGTTTGGTAGTACTTTCTCATAAATTTCGTTAATAATTGACATTTTTTAAGTGTAACGTTTTTATATGATCCCTCTCCACTGCATAAAAAAGCTTTTTGTAGTATGTTGACAAAATTGTGCTTGTCATGTTAGTATTTATGAAATTTTCAAATATTTTTTTAGTATGTGACTTCTTTTATATGGTCCCTATCTACCACAAAAAAACAGGTTTTGTGTGGTACTGGAGATAGGTTTTGTTCAAACAGTGTACAAAACTTTTTGCAATTTTATTACCGTATCTTCTAGCATGATTTCTGCCACCAGAGAATTTTAATTTTGTTCAGTGGTGAACTGTTTCTTTAAATAAAGATTCTGCATTATTTTTTTCTCAACTCCATGTAGTTTTTTTCTCTCCATCTACAATTATTTCTTGAATGGCAATTATCAAACTGCAATTTTTCCAAATCGTAAGAAAAATTCCTTGCATATTGTTGATTGTGATTGGCTTAGTCTCCAAAATATTTGATTATTCTTATTTTATCCTCAGTCGTAAATGTTTTCCTTTTTATGAAATTTATTGTTTTTGCTGATTTCTTTTTAGGATACTACCAAAATGGCAACATGTCCATTTAATCTGTGGACATAAAACAACTAGAGATAAAAAAGGGGGGGCATTAGATGACAGCTCTGTGATCTATTATTCTATTCTGATTTTTGAAGAAGGATTTAAAGAGTAGGGTCTATGTCAGATGTGGGGAACCTGCGGCTTTCATATAAGCTAACACTTGTTTTAATTAATATTTAATTGCATAGATTACATCAGTTTGCAAATCAATGGAATTAAATAACTGCATTAATGTATGTCTCTCACACACACAATGCCTGTGTATGGAAATAGCCAATTGTACATTTCAAATGTTTGAACACACCTAGTGTAACATGGCAACATTACCACTCATACACATCTAGAGGATCAATTAAGGCTTCATGTTATGATGTTTCATTCAATTATATATATATATATATATATATATATATATATATATATATATATATATATATATATATATATATATATATATATATATTATATTCATATATATATATATACTATATATATATATATATATATATATGCTTACAAAATAAATACAATAGTATCTATGAATTTAATAATTTTTTTTTAAAAAGTAATCAATGATTATTGTTTTAACAAGATTTTACCCTAATTTGAATAGTAAAATATTTCATATTGTAACTTTTTATGTCAAAACAATAAATAAATAAGAATTTAATTTTTTTGTAATATTTCTGTATAATGCTCAAAATTGTTAAATCTATACAAAAACTATAATAATTTCATAAAAGTCACATTTATGGGTACACCAACCTATGCCGCCTCCTATATTACTACTTAATTTCCATTCAACCGAAAGGTTGAAATAAAAGAAAAATTTATTCTCTCAACAGACTACTTATCATTGAAGCCAAAAAATAAAGTCTCTACGCCAAGCCGGTGCATTCAGTCTCTTGAATGGGAGGAGCCATCACTTCAAAAGGCCCATCTCTTTCTAAAAAGTGGTTTTTCTTTTCAATTCTCCAACGCCACCAGTGTTCATTCTCTTTTCTTTTCCCCTCAAAATACGCTTAGGACTCTAAACCAATCTCTTGCTCTCTAATCTGCTCAGGTTTTTCCTCTTTTCTTTGACAGCCAAGAAGTTTAGCATTTATTTTTTAAAATCATTTTTCAAATTTAACATTTTTTTACAAAATCCCTGCAGCGCATTCCGCTCACTCGCTCGTCTCGTTTGATGTCTGTAAAGTTTGCTTTCAACAGTTTGTTTCACACAGCGAGCACTCGAGGACACAACATTCTCCCCACTTGAGTTTTAGACGCTTCCAGCAAAGACGTTAGAGGAACCACAAATTTGTAGAAGGAAATTTCATTTCTCTGTAAAGGGACTTTTATTTTCTCAAAGCTTACCATAAGGGATTAAAATAACATTAGTTAAATAGGGGTTTAATTGGAACCAGTGAATATGGTTCACTCTAACTGAGTTCAGTATTGTGAGGCTTGTATTTTGTGTATTCAAATATGTCTTACAGTTCTAAGAAAAAATTTGTAATTATTATGCTTCGGCACTATTAAGAAATTATTTGGGTTTACTATGGTGCTACATCCTTATCATATTTATTGGGTTAACATAAGTTATTTTTCTGGCCAGCTTTTTGGCATAAAGTTGTCCCTTAGACAGATCCAAAAGGTGATATAATACTTTTCAAAACCTTGTGACTTCAATATGACATCCATTTTATATCTAAACAATAATTACCTTGCATTTTAAATGCTGGTTTATTTGTAACTTAGAAGTTAAATGTTGCCTCTACTCAATCTGAGGATGACTTGAAAGGATTTGTGTGCCATTCATTTGTTATAAAGTCTTGAGCTTGAGATTTGCAAGAGCACTCCTGCTCTTGATATGTTTCTTAGGAACTAGTTTGATATCCAGGGTAATGGTGCCAAATGCTGCTTGGCGCGATAAAAATCACGCCAAGCAGCGCTTGTTGCTGGAATGGAATCCAATATGGCGGCCTAGTGGCAATTTAATGATGCACAATAAATTTAAAGAATTGTTTTGAAATGTATTTCAAATGAAGGAAATAGGAAGAGATTGAGAATAATCTAGATCAATCAATAAATAGTGAATATCAATATAATATAATAAAAAGTAACATGTACTGATAATAGTATTATAAGCAGCATAAAAAAATCTAATAATATGATTTTATTGTAATTATATATAATATTCATATAGTATGATTTAATAACAATTTTTTTAATAATGAAAATATTATTTAATAGTAATCATAAAAAAGAAAAATCATCGTATTGTAAAAAAATTAAAATAATTCACAAGAATACTTGTATTGATCATAATAATTATAAATAACACAAGAATAGCTATAAGTAAATAACATAATAATTATAAATAAATAACAAAATATGTAATAGTTATAAATAAATATTAAAAGAAACAATTAAAAATAAAGATTATGTGATTATTACATATAGTAATAATTGCATTTTTATATTACATTATTAATAAAATAATTGCATAATAATATTTATAAATAAATATTAAAAGAAGCAATATAAATAACTAAGATTATATCATTATTACATCTAGAAATAATTGCATTTTTATATTACATTATTAATAAAATAATTATGTAATATATGTTAAAATTAATAATGAATATCAATTACAAAGTACTGAAAGCTTGCAATATAAAATTTCACTGCAAGTTCCATCAACAAATTTCATCAAACAAAGAATGTATAAAAAAGAAGCATTTTTAAAATGTAAAATAAACAATTTATAGCGATAATTAAAAGTACAACACTTATTGTTTTAAGAAAAAAATATTCTAGTACTCACTCATAAGAAATATCCACATTTGAAAATAGCACAAAATAAAACACAGAAGATGGAAGCATACAACAATTACACTGAAAATGGTTTAATTTTTACAGAAATTGAATAAATTCGTCTGAAATTAATTGGGTTACCGTGGGGAAAAACCAATAAAAGTTATTTTTAATATATGTTATCTCCATGGCAACCACATCACCAGACAATAAAAATATCAAGGTAACCATATTGTAATGTTATCGCCCATCTTGGCGAACATAAACAACGACTTGGCGCTATTACCCTTGATATCAAACTAGCACCATTTCTTTTATTTTTTAAATCGTACATAGAGAAAAATGATTTTTTTTAATAGTGAAAAGTAAAATTTCTTCATTCAAAGTGGGTTGTTTTTTACACTTAAAAATTCATGTTATTAATTACAATTTTATTTTAATATAATAGGAAACTGAGGATATACTTTCAAATTTGGTTGTAAATAAAACTGTTTGGGCCAAAGTTGACCGACTGGAGGGTGTCATCTCCTTCTCTTAGCTCAAAGATCCCAGCAAAGTTTTGAATGACTGGTCACATGATTTGAACCAACTTATGCGACTCCTCAGCAAAACAACTCATTTGATCAACAAGGAAGAAATGGTTCATAAGCATTTGTTATCTGAGGCTTAGGTTATATTTATTTTTAAAATAAAAAGAGGAATTTTTGACTCATTAATAAGCACTTTTCATCCTCTCAGAGTTTAAAATGATGCGAGACTTGCTTGTAATGTTATTTTTATGTTTTGATTTCTTAAAAATTATTTTGAATTGTGTTTTTGTTATGGAATTCTGAGTAATTTCATCTTCTGCAACTTTGTTCACTCATTCTTGTAAATAAAACAGTTTTAAATAATTAAATTTTAAGTACTTTCTGAATTTTTTTTTTTCTTTTTCCAAATGATAACAGGTATTAAGTTATTTTTGGGGGTATAAAAACCTCAGAACTTGTATTTTATAATAATTCACATAATGAAAGCTAATTTTATGTATGTATAACCTTGTACTTTTTATTCTAATTTAAAATGATTTCCAGACAGAAAAGTTTGCCTGAGTGTATCAAATTTTACATCTTTAATTAGTGAAAATCCTTGTATGTTTGCCAAACAGGACCTATACACCTCAAAACTTTTGATATCCATTTGGCTTACAAGGGGAGGTCGCAACTAGGAAATTCATTTGGGGTTGAAACTTGGTGTACTAGTAATACTCCTTTAGAGGGTGTTCAACTGTCAATGTAATTCCGCCGAATGGCCAGTATATTCAGAGAAAATAGCTATCGAAACTCATGCTTAGCTTTTATACAGTTAAATTTTAATTTTCTCCACCGATGCAGTGGCTCAATTAGCAAGATGCCTGCCTTTAATGCCGGCGGATCGAGTTTGAATCATGTGAGCAACTCTTTTTTTCAATCCTTTAATTATTTTTTATATTAAATACATTTATTTATGAAAGACTTATTAAATGATATTTTATGTAATTATTTTGGATTTTATGCAGAAAAAATAAATTTATTTAAATTGTTAATTAAAATTATTTAAAAGCATTAATTAAAATTAATTTTTATAAAAATTATTTAAAAACATTGATTAAAATTAATTTTTTATTAAAATTATTAATTAAAATTATTTAAAAACATTAATTAAAATTAATTTTTCATAAAAATTATTTAAAAGCATCAATTTAAATTAATTTTTCATTAAAATTATTTAAAATTGTTATTAATTATTATTATTAATTGAAACTTATTAATTATTAAAATATTATACATTTTTTATTAAAATTACTTAAATAAATTTATTAAAATTAAATAAATTTATTTAATAAGGACTTATTATAAGTATTTCATATAATTATAAAATAATTTAATAATAGTAATATATTTTATAAATTATATTATATATAATATTTTATTTATAGAGTATTGTATTTCACATTATAAAACTATTTGTATATAATTTTTATATAAAGTATCGTTTAATATTTATTATAAATATTTATATAATTACAGTAATTTTACTTTATAAAATGCAAAATAATTACATAGGGGATATCATTTAATATTTAAGAAACCTTGGATAAATAAATTTATTTAATTTTTAAAAAATTAAAGGAATTGAAAACAAAAAGTTGCTCGCGTAATTCGAACTCGATCCACTGTCATTGAAGGCAGGCGTCTTGCCAATCGAGCCACTGCATCGGTGAAGGGAATTAAAATTTAATTGTATAAAAGCAAAGCAGGAATTTCGAGGGCTATTTTCTCTGAATTGACTGTCCATTCAGTGGAATTACATTGACGATTGAACATCCTCAAGGAGTACTACTATTACACCAAGTCTCGACCCCAAATGAATTTCCTTAGTTGTTGCTTCCCCTTGTTAGAATGTCTGAATTATTGTTATTGGGGCTTTTTTTCATTCTCCTCTCTATCTTTCTTTTCCCAAGTTTCTCAGTAACAAGCTGTTTCTTGTACATGCCTGTTAACTCTTCCACTGTGTGATTACTCGTATGAATGAACCCAGATAGACAATTACTTCCACTAAAGCTCTTTGCTGCTTATATCCCTTCCAATCACAGCATCAAATTCCAACTGAATTTGATGTTTTATAGAAAGCTGCCTGTCAGGCTTTGTTAATGGGATATGTAATGAGCAATAATTAAGAGATCTTTTATAAATTCTCGAGGTTAATTCTTTGTTAAAACTATATTCAATTGATCAAGGATGTACATTTGTGTGGTACGTACAAGTTATATTCCAAACTAGATTTTTAGGCATCATAAGAGGATGTATATCAAGTTATATTTATTTTTCAAGTTGTTGTATACCAAGGTAAAATAGTTTGATTGTATTACTTCAATTTTCATCTGTAATTATGTATGTTTATCATATATTTTAAGAACCTTCCCAAGTTATACAAATTTTAATGTTATAAAATACGAAAATAAAATAATAATACACTGCTGTTTGTAAAAAATCAACACCATGCAGGAATCATCAGAATTAAATGAACTTTGCAGCAAATATCAATTATAGGATGTTATGTAAAATAGTAAAGTTTCGGAGTCATCGTGCATGCATGGCGTGCTCAGCACCCTCTGAACTGAAAGCGTGTAATTAGAGAGCTGTCGTGGGACCCGTTGAAAATAGTGTATGATTATTTGTTAGTGGTGAATGTTTAGTGAGACCTATGTATACCTCCACGACGAAATAAGGAGAAATTCGAACAACTTACGGAGTTTGAACAGAGGAGGATCATCGGCCTTCGAGAAGAGGATTTTCCTATTGCGCAGTAGGAGCTTGTGTGCAGCGGAACAGTTCCGCAGTGATGCAAGTTTGGAAGCAGTGGACGATGGAAGGTGACTTCAGTGTGCGACGATCAACACCTGCTCCACCTGGCGGTAAATGACCATACAGCTTCCTCCAGGCAGTTCGCAGCACGTTGGTCTACTGCTGCAGGTGTACCAATGTTGGCTTCATCAATTCGTCGATGTCTGCTGTACCGTGGATTGCGATCAAGGGTGCCTTTATACATGATCCCTCACACGGCAAACCATTGATGGCTGCGTCTGCAATGGGCTCATGAGCACAGAGCCTGTAAGCTGATAGGCACCAAGTTGTCTTTTCAGATGAATCCCGCTTCAATTTGTGGGACCATGATAAACGCATTCATGGTAGACGCTATGCCAGTGAACGCTGCCTTCCAGAGTGCATTATCAAACAACATAGTGGCCTGAGTTATGGTTTGGGGAGTGATTTCGTATCATGAACAATCCAGTTTGCTATGAATTGAGGGTAATAGTAACAGGTACGTCCATGAAGTGCTACAGCCTGAAGTCATTCTCTTTCTTTATGGCATCCCTGGAGCTATCTTTCACCAGGATAATGCATGCCCACATGTTGCAGTGACTGATCGAGACTTCTGTTCAGCCTAACACATGCAACTTCTTCCTTGGTCTGCTTATTCGCCGGATATATTGCCTATTGAACACGAGTGGGATTTGGTTGGTCGGCATCTCGCTCATGCCTGCAGCTTCAAAAGACGAAATTTTGCTGCGCACACAAGCAATATGGAATTCTCTTCCACAAGCAGACATTCAAAATCTGTTTGTTTCCATGCTACGTCGTATAGCAGCACTTATTACAGCGCGTGTTGGCTACACCAAATACTGATTTCGGACACCTAATATTGTTTTTTTGCTTTAAAAAATTTCGTCATTTATTTGTACTAATACAAGTCGTCTGTGCATTAAATTTCATTTAATTCTGATTATTCCCCTTCATGGCGTTGCATTTTTTACAAAAAGCAGTTTATTTTTCTATGAATGATACATTTTATATGAAACATATAGTGGTTAGTGAAACTGATTGCTGTGCCGTTAGGCCTAGATTCGAATCCCAGGTAAGACATGAATATTTGTTAAAGGAAAAGTGCCTTTTTGGCATGGGGTTACTCTAAATAGCCTTTGAGCTACAAGTCTTTTCATGAGGTTGGTGGAAGGGGAAGAGAGGTGGGAAGCCCCTGATCATCCCCAGAGTGTTCTTCCTCACAGTTGGGGTAGAATGGTTCCAAATCACACTGTTGCCAGTTTTGTGCTCGAAGCTAACGACAGCCCCTTCCTTGCCCATCGTTGAATTTCGTGTGTGCCTTGATATCATGTTAGAATCGATTACTGTCGATCAGGTGGCATAAGTACCAACAACAGATTTTTTCACCAGAGGATAGATTTTTATTCCCACTGGCTGAGTGGTTTGTGCATCGCGTTTCCACACCACAGTTCCGAGGCTCGAAGGTTAACTCAGCCTTTCATCCCTTCAGTGGGTCGATAAATGAGTACCAAGCTTGCTTGGGAACTTTTCACTAACGTGTCAGACTGACCACCTCACCAGAACATCTGCTCATAAACCTCAGGGCCCAGGGTCGCGTATACTGAGTTTAAGGAAAATATTGTTTTAACGGAATCTCGTAAAAACGGTATTAAACAAAAAGCACAATTTTTTTTAAAAAAAACCGTAATTTTAGACATATCTTATCAATCTTTGTACAGATTGCGTATAATATTGTTCTACACACAGAATCGCACGTGAGATTATTTTTATAAATAAAGAAGTTATATTAAGTATTTAAGTAAAATTTGGAGTATTTTTTGAAAAATTGTAAAAAAAAACAAACAATTTTTGACATTTAATTTTTTAAGTAACAGATTCTAAAAGAGAAAAGCATGAACTTTTTTAGTGTAAAATATTTTTTTGGTTAGCACGAAAGAAAATGCAAGCGGAACGATTTAGAAATCATAATCATAAAAACGTATCGATTTTGACTCATTTAAAAAAATCTTAAAAAGTAGAAAATGTTATTATTTTGTAAAATTAACTATACCGTATCGTGGCGAAGTAAATGATCTTTCCGAATCTGTAATTATTTTTTGTCAGAGTCTCATGAAAAAAATTAGGTCGGGTTTTAAAAACGTCCGTCTGAAAAAAAAAGTTGAACTTAGCCCCAGGTGGTGAAAAGTAGCACTAATTATGCGTTTTAAGGTTTTTAATTAATTATCTTTTTAACGAATTGGAATATCGGAATATAAATTGTCTAAACGGATTTCTCGGGTCATTCCCGATTTTTTGGTACCTTCGGCGAGTTTCTGCGTCGTGCGGTTCGTGAGAAGATAGGGCCCGTATAGATAGATACGTTTGTTTACCTACGAATTTTAATAGTGTATATTAACAACCACACAATATTACTGGAGAAATTTCAGATTCCGTTTCGTATAATAAGTCGCACTTGCAAAATTTCAAAAAATTAATTCTTAGCAAAATCAAGTTTCGAATCCGGGACTAATGTACTAGACTGTGGCCCATTAAAAAAGATCAAATCTGTATAAATATCTTATATGAACTAAAAATTGACGTGATAACTAAATAAAATGTAGAATTTTCCACCAAAATTCCACTTAGTACTTAGTTGTATTCATAGTTTTTGGATCACCATAAACAGGTCTGTATTGTATAAATCTGTTATGGATTTTTTTTTAATGTATAAAAGAAAATTTGAAATGAAAAGGACAAATTTTAAAGCATTTTTTTAAAAAACTGAATTTCATAAAATGGGCAGATTTCTTTGACATGAAAAAATTAACTGATTTGAATATACTAAATTGTATTAAATTTTTTAAAATTCACATGAACTTCATAAAACTTACCCAATAATTAGATTTTATGTAATTATTCCACTAAACAAACTGTTAGAAATTTGCATTTTTTTAAAATATAACAGTTACAAAACAAATAATAATTGGAATGTTTTCCAGTATATAACTGATTTAATTAAACCAATACTGAAATGAAGCCTGAAAAAAGTATTACTATTAAATGCGGAAATGATGTAGGCAAAATTCAAATTTTGCCTGCAAGATGTATACACAATACATGTAGAGGGAGAGAGACCTTATCTGGTAACTTGCCGTATTATAAATAAGTACTAATAATACATAATTCAATCTTGTACTTTTTTTAACTAAATAGTCTTGTTCAAGGACAATTTTAGGTATTTCCATTCTTTTATGTTGTAATTACTTTATATAAAAGTGACACCTTTAAATTAAGTTATGCATAGTTTCACTGAAAACGGAACGACTATTGAAGAGAAACAAAAATCCAGAATAAGGAAATAAATGTTTCTTTGATCAGTAAAGGAAAAAATAAAAATAGACAATATGAAATAATAAAAGAATAAGAATTTTTTTTAACAAAATACCTGTTTGAAAGAAACATTTATTAATTAATTTGATATAGATGCTGGTAGAGACGGTTTCTTTCTCATTTGTTCTTTTTTTTCCATTAGTTATTATTTTCACTCGTTGCCGAAATGTACTTAAATACCGCAAATTTTTTAAACCTAATTCGTTTTAAACTCAACTTCAGGAGTGAAAAAATACAGGTAATGGAGAGAGCTAAGAGGATAAGAGAGGGTAATCTTAAAATTTTTCAGTACCTTTTGAAATTATTTAAATAATTAAGAAACACCTCTCTGTAGGATTTAAATCAATGGAATCAATTCATTGAATTATAATTTCACGTTGTATTGCAAAAGATAATTTAGAGCTGAGATTAATATTATATTTTCAAGATACATTTTTTTAAAAATATTCATGATCTGGGAATTTTGTTCATTATTGATGACTCAAATCAAAGGTCTACTGTGCCCGTCTCAGTTTTCCTGACCTTGGGGACTGAGGTGCATGAGTAGATGTTCCGGTCAGGTGGCTAGTTGGACGCGAAACCACCCATGTTAAGTTTCCAAGCAAGCTTGGTATTCATTTATCGACCCACTGAAGAGATGAAATGCCGAGTCGACTTTGCCCAGCCCAGGGTTCGAACCTTGGACTTGTGGCGGAGAAGCACAATGCGCTACCGCTCTGCCACTACCACTCAGCTATATTGATAATTTCTGTATAATATGCTCTGTATTAAGTTATAAAACGGAAACGTAATATTTGGTTGAAGCCTTAGCATTTATTCAACAGAAGCGATCTTCAAAATTGTATTCTTTGAATTATCGTTTTCTGCATGCAATACCTATTTATTAAAGATGATATTAACATAAGAACTAAGCAGCTGGTTCAAAATCACTCCCAAATGTAAATTTTTGAAGTTATACTTCTATTGGGGCGTTAGGGAAGAAGGGTTGAGTTGAGTTGAGTTAATATTAACGTCGCACTGTTAAGCTACACGAGGGCTTTTGGCGACGGACCACGTAATTTTGAACCATGGTCAAGTGACGTGGACGACACCTGAGCTGGCACCCCCTCAACTACCACACCACACCAACGGGAGGACGTTTCAGCTCTCGACAGATTTAACGTGCATCGCTGCCCTACACGGCGGGTCTTTAGTGGTACTTGGATCGAACTCATGACATGCCTGCCATGGTTGGATACCTTAACCACTGGGCTACCGCAGCCCGTTAGGGAAGAAGGATGAGGGTAAATGTTTACGATGGGCGCGCACACCGTCACGGATGCGGAAATGCTTTGTTTAGAAATATACAGAACGGGATAGATTATTCCCGCCTTCGAAATTCTCTAAAGAAGAGGACACCCGGGTTTGAACCTGGGACCTCTTGATCTGCAGTCGAATGTTCTACCACTGAGCTATACCCCCGCGACAACGCACCTTTACTTTGCTTTCCGTAGGAACGGATACGAAAATGCTTTGTCTAGAAATATACAGAACGGAGCAGATCATCCCCGCCTTCGAAGTTCTCAAAAAAATATTTCTCTTCTCTGAAGAACGGGACACCCGGATTTGAACCGAGCACCTCTCGATAAGCAGTCGAATGCTCTACCACTGAGCTATACTCTCCCCTCCCCCCGTCAGCGAACCTTTGCTTTGCGTTGATGTTGATTTGTGACGTCACTACTAGTAGGGAGAGTTCGTGGATGACAGTCTATTTTTGGGTACCTGGACTGATAAGCAGTCTTCAATCCCATATCATAATGTCTTTGATGCAGGACTTGACTTCGTTACTTTTTCACAGTTTGCGGAGTGGCATGCAGGCGATTGGCTGTGACGATGGAATCCGGGAGGAGGGGCTTAGAGATGACTTCTTGGGGTAAAAGTTTTTTTACAGTACTGAGAACTTAGGAATGTTCTCTCAGTGAGTTGGAGGTGGAAGTGAATTTAGCCTCAGGCTGGCTGCCCATGGGGTAGATTAAGTTATAGAATGTAAGAGGGGGAAAGACGCTTTTTCAGTGGGGTATAAAGATTATTAAAAATATAAGACTAAAAGAAATTAAGAATTTAAAAAATTTACTAGGGTGCAATAATTAAAAAATTATTGCAAGGATACAAATGCTAAGGCGGGTTATAAGAATCCAGAAGGATTCTTCTCGGCCTTTTAGTATTATCGTTACAGTTGTAATCGTTTAAATTTAACATATTTACGTTATTAGTATTTGGTAAATTAACGAAAAAGTTTATAGCTAATTTTTGAATATGTGCTTTAAAACTAGTGATTTTAAGGGCTTTATTAATGTCATCATTTCGCATGTAGTGGCAGGCATTTACAATCATTCTAATATAGGAATTTTGCAGAGTATTTAAAATATTAATATTGGGGGGGGGTTAGCAGCATAACCCCATACTGGACAGGCGTAAGCAATGATTGGACGCATAACGGCTGTATAGAGAAGCACTTTGTTATCTCTACTCAAATGTGAGTTCCGGGAAATTAGGGGGGAAAGTTTAAACATAATTTTTCGGAACTTATCGCGAACGTGTAAGATGTGTTGTTTCCAAGTTAAGTGTGAGTCAAAAATAACGCCAAGATATTTGGTGTTCTGAGACCAGGGAATTTGTTTATTGTAGGGGGAGGTGTGGTGCGTTTTTTGGTTAAGATGACTGCACAAGATTTTTCTACATTGATACTAATTTTCCATCTGTCGTAATAATTTTCTAGCAGCTTGAGGTGTTTGTTAATGGCAAAAGTAATAGACTTTTAAGTTTCTGTACGTGGCATTAATGGCCGTATCATCAGCATAGAGACTAATTTTTGTTAGTAAATAGCTGGGAATGTCATTAATATGGAGATTGAACAACAGGGGCCCGAGCAATGAGCCCTGAGGACACCCTGCAGACATGGAATGAGAGTTAGATAATGTGATTCATTTACTCTAATCCGAAAGGATATGTTAGTGAGGTACGAGTGGATGAGGGGAGAGGGAATTTCGTAAGTAATTAGTTTGAAAGTGAATCCTAAAATCCAAACACGGTCGAAGGCTTTCTGGATATCCAGAAAGACCACTCCCGTGCTCTTCTTTTTATGGAAACCTTCCGAGATACTTTCTGTTAGTCTGAGAAAAGGATGAAGAGTAGATAGTTTATTTGTTAATCCATATTGATTAGGGTTAATTAGGCTTTTATCATTAATGATTTTTTTAAGTCTATTAAGAATAATGTACTCAGTTAATTTTTTACTTAAAGTTGAGAGGAGAGAAATGGGTCTATATGAATTAGGAAGATTTTTATTTTTACCAGGTTTAATTATAGGGAAAATGATAGCTTCTTTCCCGTTACTAGGAAAGTGATGAAATTTAAGAATTTTGTTGAAAAGAATAGTTAGTATGAGGATTAGTTCGATAGGAAAATTTTTTAGCATTTTATTGGTGATAGTATCTTTACCGGAGGCCTTTTTAGAGCTAGTATTTTTAATGAAGTTAATAATTTCATCAGGCATGGCAGGTTCAATTTGAGTAGAAGGGGAGGAAGAGAGAAAGTTATTCACAGCTGAGGTGACAACCTTGTCATCTTGTTTGTAGTTGTCCTGCATGCAGTTATATTCAATGAAGTTATTTTTAATCGTATTAGCAAGAAGGTTAGCCTTCTGCGGTTCAGTGACGGCCATATCAATAGCACAGTTCAACGTAGGTATTTGAGATCTTTTATTTTTTAAGAATCGCTGCGCCTCCCAGAGGCCATTGTCAGATGTATTTAAAGCTTCTAGTCTAGCATTCCAAGTATCATTACTATATACACTGCTCAAAATAATTAAAGGATATTGCGGTTTTAGGTGGACCTTGTAGCTGGGAAACTTTTTAGCTGATTGATACATGGTCGACAGACGTAGTAGGTTATATGAGAATAAATTACACATGTTTGGCAGAAAAAATCCATTTTATTGCGCATTTGTGTACAAAAGGAAAAAAACACAATTTGTGCAATTGAGAAAAAAGAATAAGAAAAGGTGTTTTCTTCAAAGGAAATCATTTTCAGTAGGGGGTGTGGTTTCCATGGGCAGCCAGCAACATTGGAAACCTTTGAGGCAAGTATTCAATGAGGCTGTTAAACACGAGTTGGGGTATTCTGTCCCACTCTTCCAGAAGAGCTCTTTCCAGTTCTTGGAGAGTTTGTGGGGGTGGTTGGCGGCCAGCAACTAGTCTTCCTAGAGCGTCCCAAACGAGCTCTATTGGATTCAAGTCTGGAGAACACGCTGGTCATTACATTCGTACGATTCCTTCCTCGAAAAGGAAATCCTCCACCAGGTTAGCACGATGTGGCCTGCAGTTATCGTCCATTAAAATGAAGTCATCGCCGATTGCTGCAGCGTCAGGGACTAAAATATGTCTGAGGATCTCATCCCTATATCGGCGAGCAGTCAGAGGTCCATCTCGAATGATGTAGAGGTCTGTGCGCCCGTCAATGTAGGTGCCACCATACACCAACACTCCTCCACCGCCAAATCTGACACTTTCGTGCACGAACGCAGGATTATTCCTACTGCCACGGTCCCTCCCGATGAAAATACGCCTATTATCCGGATGAACAGAAAAACAGGACTCGTCATAAAAAAGAACATCGCTCCATTCATTTCTCCTCCAATTCACATGCTCTGTTGCGCACTCCCTGTGGTCACGACGATGCCTTGATGTTAGTCTAACACATACCATCGGTCGACTAGCATACATACCTACACCATGGAGCCGGTTTAGGTCAGTCTGAGTTGAAACCGTGGTGCCAGTAGCCGAGCCAAGGTGTTGTTGGAGAAGAGTAGCGTTCATATTTCGGTGTCTCCGAGCAGTTAGCACTAAATAACGATCTTCATTGGGCGTTGTTGCCCATCTACGACCTTGTCCTGGTTTTCGGCCTCACTTCCAGTCTCCAAAAAACTGTTCCAGATCCTGGAAATCACCCTTTGTGACACTCCAATGGCTTGAGCTACTTCGGCTTGAGTTTGGCCCCTTTCTAACCTACCAACAACTCTCCAAGCATCTGAATCGGTTAAATGACTTCGCTGAGACATCGTACTCATCGAAACAAAACAGTCACTGAATGCCGATCATCCTTGTCTACATTTCAGTTGAAAGTCAAATTTCATTCGCTGCCGCTGAAGCGACGTTTTTGACGTCGAACTCAAAATTAGCATACTCCACAGTTTGAAAATCAGAAAAATTTGCATTTGTGATTCTCTTCTTCCATTTTCGGCAAAAAAAATTTCGCTTATATCTTTATTTTATATAAAACTTACAATATCCTTTAATTGTTTTGAGCAGTGTATTTTAAGTTCCTTTTTGAGGTTGGCTTGAGCTCTATTGTATAATGTTTTATAAAAAGGATTTAAAGTCTGCTGATAGCGCTTACGAAGGTTGTTTTTATGCTTAATAAGCTGATTAATGTGATTTGGAGTGAAGTCTCGGCGAGCGTTTTCTATTGGCTGGGAGGCGTGGCTATGGGACCGCTTCGGTGAACTCTTTAATTTTGGTTTCAAGATCATTGGTATTATTAATATTATTCGGATAGTAGTTAAAAAGAGAGAAGTTTTTATTTAAATTATTTCTAAAATCCTTCCAGTTGGTGGTAATCGCTCTAGGATTTGAGGATTCCACTTTAAGTTTAAAATCGAAATTTAGGAAAACTGGGTTATGGTCAGAATAGAGGTCATTAAAGGATTTAATAGTATAAGGGTAGTAAAAGTTTTTGATTAAAGCAAAGTCTATTGTGTTAGCTGAGTTATGGCCAAATCTTGTGGGGGAGTCAGGAAAAGCTATGTGCAGATTTAAGATGTTGGCAAAATTAAAAAGATGTTTGCCTCTGTTTGAATTTACATTGCAATTCCAAGCGCTATGGGTAGCATTGAAATCAGCGAAGACGACACAATGACTACTCTTTCGGAGAAAATATTCTAAGTCTATTGTAAATAAGTTTTCGTCTGAGGAAGGGGGAATGTAAACAGAGACAATAGAAACAGGGTCATGGTCGTGGGGAGTTAGTATAATGTTAGTCGCTTCGACAGCTTGTAGTGTGTGGGGGGAGACAGTAATGTTTAAGAGACTTTTTGATAAGAATAAGAGTTCCACCGGTGGCCGCTGTGTTAGTGATCCTGTCATTTCTGTAGCAAGTGTAATAAGCTATTGTAAAAGTGTGCGATGGTCTCAGATGAGTTTCCTGTATGAGAAAAATATCGGGGGAGTGCTTCTCTATAAATATTCGTAGTTCTACTCTACGTCTACGCGGACCGTTTGCGTTCCAAGAACACAAATTGAGGCCAATGGGGGGACTTAACCATTATTATTATTACAAGAGGCCTCTAATAAGGCGTACATTTGATTTTGGTTATTGTTTGCTTTTTGCACTTAGTTAAAATTATTAATGAAATTAGGATTTGAAGTAGCTATGGCTTGAGTAAATTGAGATAGTTGACACAAACATTGTATAGTCATTTGTAGGGCGGCTTTTGCAAGTTAAAATTATTATTATTAAAAATATTTCTGTTAAAGTTATATCTGTTAAAATTATTATTAGACTTGTTAAAATTTGGGATAGATCTATTATTTGGGGAGGGATTTCTATTGGCCTCAATTTGAGCAGAATTCACAGGTCCTTTTGGCGTCATCTGTTGTTTATTTTGAGAGTTAGAGTTAATTGAAATTTTTTATTTGGATTTGCGGCTTGAGCATAGGATACGTTCGGTCTGATAATGCTATTGTATATATTTGTATAAGAATTTCGATTATTCAGGGCTGTGCCCTTAGGGGGCTTTGGGAAACAGGAGCATCCCCTCCAGTTTGCCATATGGCCGTACATTTCACGGTTTATGCAATAGGCGGTTTCTAGTCTTTCAGTTATCGGACATTCACGGGTAATGTGTCCCTCACCGCATTTTAAACAGAGCGGGTTTAGATGGCAGTTTTCTGAGTTATGATGGAAGTGCTTACACGTGTAACACCTTTTCCATTATAACCTTCCACACGAATGCTTAAATAGCTTAGGGTTTTTAGGTGAAAGATTTTTAGGTTTTCGATGTTTCTTGGGAGAGTCACAAGAAATACCGGGATGGCTTGTTTACTTCGGCGGCCTATTAGCTGATTAACTTTTTCCGGGGTAAAGCCTAGTTCTTCCAAGTCAGCTTTAATTTCTTCGACTTTGAAGTTGCGGGGGAGTCCTTTCAAAAAAACCTTGATAGGGCGCTCATTTTTGGGCTTAATTTCGTAGAATTCGAATTTTACTTTTTCAACAAAAGTCAACAATTCGTGATATTGTTCCAATTCATCGGTATAAAGTTTAATAAATTCTCCGGTTGTGCGTGATCTTATTTTAGGGAACTTTTCATTTATAACTTTCATATGGCTTCTGATCGTTTCAGTAATTCTAAGCATGACTGGAGGGGTAAGCGTTCTAACGGAGTTTTGATTGCCGGAAAGGGTAGAACCAGTGGCCGATGGGGGTTTGGGAGTAACGACGGGAATAGCGTTTTGAGAACCTGTGATTTCTTCAATATTGCTATCATTAGGTAACTAGACTAGATAACTAGATGGAAATACTATCGTTAGGTATATTTAAAATTTGTCTTTTAGTTGTTTTCCTTAGAGGAGGATGTTCAAAATCGGAATCTTCTTTTCGTTTATTAGAAGTTCTATTATTGTTAAAGTTTAAAGTTCTTTTAGTAGGAGTTACATCTAGGGAGATTTTAGGTGAATTAGTTTTCGATACTGATTCAGGATGTGGGCAGCCAGGGGAAACACAAGGAGGAAATGAGGCTAAATCACTTAACGCCAAGTTGATAGTTTCTTCAATTTCCTGAAGCTCCGAGACGGCACCTCTGTAGAAGGGCTCATCCGGGTGGTGGTCAGGCATGGCTTGTAGTTCTGAGATGCAGGCCAATTTGAACTTTTTGAATGTCTCCATCTTTTGCAGCTGGGCTTTGTTCTGGAGAATCTGCTCACATGCCGAAAGAAGTGGAGGAGTTGGAGTTTATCTGAGCGAGTTGATTAAGTCCATATCCGTAAGTTCGTTGTTTGTTGATCCATATCCAGTCGTTACCAGGTCAAAAAAGAGGGGAGAATTAAAGTGTCTGCTCTAGCTGGTTAGCCCTGATAAGGGCTGTAGATAACAGATGCACTATCAATATGGGGGGAAACTGACGAGATACTGCCGAAGCAATATGCCACATGGTGGTCGGTCGTAGTAGCAGAGGGAGAGCGTTCGCAGTTCAACCTCACTGGTCAGCGTCCGAGCGGAGAATCGTTTATGGCGAGAGTTCGTCCTTCGCCTACAAAACTCCTCCTGTATTGAACTGGAGCGCCTGATCTCAAAACCGAGATCTTGATCTCCTATCAGGCAATATAGATGGTTGACTTTGACTTGATTTTGTTTAAAAGTAATTTACAATATAAGAAGAATAATTGCCAGTATGAAAATAATAATAGGTGAGGTAAAGGGGGAGATGCTGGAAGCATGTTGTTTGTATTGGCTGTGTGTGTGAAAAATATCACAGGCACCTACCCACTCACCCCTTCACAGAGGGGCAGAGCCAGCGGCAGAGAATCATAGGATCTGGGCGGCTAGAGAAGAGACAGACCGGCTCCTTCCTTCGTCCGTCCAATTTTGGAGTGACTAAACTAAAATTAGATGATCGCGGGCGCCTATTCCCAGAAGGATGGGAGAAAAAGAGAAACCATGACTGAAGTTAAATACAAATACCGAATACTCCCACAAAAAAGTGGGGAGGTACGAAGTACCCCAAAGCACGAGCGTTCTAACGAAGTTTAGCGCCGGTGGAGGGAGGGGAGGAAACGCAGGAAGGAAGACGGGACGGCCGAAGGCAGTAAATCAATTCGGTGACAATTCACCTCAGTACCCTGAGTGAAAGATGCAGTGCAATGAAGCTAAATCATGTGGTTAAGAGTGTGAAAAGAGTGTTTTTGTTGTGTTATGGGGGGCGGAGCGGGTTTCTCCACTTCGTTGAAGAGTATGCATATTTAATTTTAGGATGTGGATACGTAAACACAGTGTTTGTGATTTGATAATTGGATTGTCATGAGACTCAATAGATTTAAATACATTTCTAGAGAGTTTATTGATGTAATTAGTGATCGGCTCCATATGTAGATCGTTGTGTATCACGTCATTTCCGACGTACCAAAGTTCTTTCGTCATGACGCGGAGTATTTTGTTTTGAATTACTTGAATCTTTTTCATGTGGGTGGTGGCTGCGGCTCCCCGTACGGGAGACCTATTAGTTATAACTGGGCGCAGAATCTGCTTGTATAATATTACTTTATTTTCTAGGGATAAAGGAGACCTTCTCCCAACGAGGGAGATGGCTAAATGAATTCTACCCCAGAATTCCTCTGCTAGATGGTCGATGTGTTTTTTGAAAGTTAAGCGGCTATCTATGTGTAGGCCCAGATATTTCACCACCGAAACCCACTTATGTTGTCATCAAAAAGTGTGAGCTGGAAATGAGGGTCGATGATCCCCTATTTCCTGAAAATAATTGCTTGTGATTTATCAACATTAATTGCAATTCTCCAATATGTAAGGGACTTTTCGAGTTTGTCTAGAAAGTTTTGTATAGCTTTAATTGTGTATTTCAGCTGGACACCTTGCGAGAGAACTGCGGAATCATCCGCAAACAGGCAAGTACTGACGGTGGAGTATTGTGGGAAATCATGCGTGTAAATGTTGTACAAGTACGGGAAAAGGACAGATCCCTGCGGGACCCCATAGAGGCAAGATCCTGTGTTAAAGTATGTATTGTTTACACGAACTCTAAAAGTTCTATTGTGTAAAAAATTATGAATGATTTTAATTAAGTAGTCAGGGTACTGTTATTTAATTAACTTGTACGTGAGGCCATCGTGCCACATTTTATCGAATGCCTTTTTAACATCTAAAAAGACACCTACAGTATAGAATTTGTGGGCAAATAATGTTTGTAACACGTATCAATTGGTATTTTGGAGTGAACGAAAATTAGATGAAGCGGGTGCCAGCGAAATAAATCGCTTATACCCAGAATCCGGAGAAAAGGATGAATAAGAAAGACCGATATCTGAACTCACCCCCCACCCGCAGGGGGAGGCTGGAGGAAGAGAGCGGCCGAACGAGGACGAAACTGGAGTGACGTCACGAGGGCGAGAAGGGAAGAGCGCAGGAAGGGAGGGCTTAACAGCCCCAAAACGCGTTTCTAGGAGCACCAAAAACGCAGTGGGAAGGAGAATGCTGCTTTTTTGCAGCCGGAATGAAAAGAAAAGTCTCTGCAAGGAGAAACTTACAGACGCCACAGCAGGTGGAACGAAGCTGGAGCCAACTTTAACACTGATCCCAGTTCTGATGAGAGGCAAATGCGTTTGATTATTGTGAAGTGTAGCAATTAAGTGTTTTTGTTGTGATTACGGCGGTTTCAAGGGCAGATTTCATTCAGTAATTTTGTAAACAAAATTTAGTTTAGAATGAGGATACGTGAATAGTGTTTGTGCTTTAATTACTGGGTTGTTATAATTTTAGATAGAAGTAAAAACATTTCTAGAAGTTCTAGTGATGTAGTTATCGATCGGCTCCATGTGTAAGTCGTGATGTATGACACTATTTCTAACGTACCAAGGTGCGTTAGTAATGATTCTAAGAATTTTATTTTGAATGACTTGGATGCGTTTTGTATGGGTCGGGGCCGCTGCCCCCCATACGGGGGACCCGTAAGTTATCGATTTTGGAGTGACCGCAAGAAGGGTCATATTTAAGGATCTTTGTGTAACTCACGCTCGTCCAATCGGGAGGAAGCTACTCTGAAGGGGGTGGGATCGTTGGGAAAGTTAGTCTGATAGAGTTGAAAAATTTGCAGAAATCAGGGGTGGGAGAGCAAGTCTCCCTGTTAGAGTTTATTAGAGTATGATATTGCGGGGTCTATTAAAGCTTGGATCGGTGTATAGATTTCAATTTTACGTAAAGTTCTGTTATCAATATTTTCAATGTTAGTGAAAAATTTGTTAGCTATTTTCTTAACGGTCTCCCGCACGGTTTTGAGATTTAACGTGAATCGAAGAACCTCGTTTTTCTCACGAACCATGGGGAGTTTGTTAGTTTTCTAATAATTAATTTCGAGAGGATTCTAATCTGTTAATATTTGATTGAGTAGCATGACCCCAGACAGGAGAAGCGTAAAGGAGTACTGGTCTGAGTATTGAGGTATAGATAAGCAATCTATTTTTAATTGTCAACGAAGAATTCCGAGTGAAGGGGAATAAATACAAGCTAAAGCTCGGAATTTATTAATATTTATGATAGAGTTAAAAGATCCTCCAGCTCATCCAGAATGACACCTAGATAATTAACTGATTTGGACCAGGGAACCGGGTGATTCTCTGTACGTGTATAGGCGGTGGCTTGCGAGTATTGTGCCCAGCAGAGAAGACTGCTTCGGTTTTTGTAGGATTTATGGAAATTTTCCATTTTCTGTACCAGTCTTCTAGCTATGCCAGAGGAGAAAGAGTGTAATGCATGCTTTGAGCCAGGATCGAAGTGTCGTCCGCGTAGAGGCGTGTTTTTGGAATGTCATTAATGTATATATTGAATAAGATGGGGGAAAGGAGGGCGCCCCGGCCCTTATTCGTTTTGTCGTGGAGTGTGTGTCTTTGACGGCAAAGGATCTGTTAGGAAAGATTTAATGATCAGGGTTAGTTGGAGGAGGGTGTTAATTTTTACGAGCACACTGCTTGGCGACAAAGTTTACAATATGACAACCCTTCCAGATTGTCCAGTCCGGTGGACAAAATATGGCAACCCTAAAACCGGTCAAGCAGCAAAAAAAACATCGTCCATTTCGCCCTTGACCCTGCTGCAACACGTCAAGTTTACCCCTGCTCATTCTTTCTTCCCCACGTGTTCAGATTTTTGTCTTGATTTTGCACCGGTTGTTAGAATGGCTTGCGAAAGAAAATTCCTTGAAAGAGAGGTAACCACAGGATTTTTTCTTTTGCTTGGAAAACAAGGGAATAAGGCTGTTTTAGATTGGGTAATGAAAGAAGGATTAATTCCTCCAGATATATGAGTTTCCGAAGTGTAAAAAGGATATGCGTTTGGTTGAACGAAAGGGTACGATTGATGGTTTTGAATGGCGTTGTCGAGAGAATCCCCACTTTGTTTGCCGGAGTGTAAGAAAAGGTACGTGGTTTAGTGATAGTAGATTGAGTATTTGTGTGATCTTGCGATTAACCAGGTATTGGTTTGGCAGGAGTATGAATGAGTTTGTATAGTGAATGATTTAAAAATTAACAAAAACACAGTGGTGGTTTGGTACATGTTTTGGCGTGAGATTTGTATGGTTGCATTTGCATGTGTAAATGAGAGCACGAAACTTGGAGAAGGAAAAATTATGGAAATTGATGAAAAGTTTGTTCGGAAAAACGAAATATGGCAAAGGTAAAAGAGAGAAAGGAAACTGGGTATTTGGTGGCGTGCAAAGATATTCGAAAAAATTTTTCTTCCGTTTTTTGCCAAATAGAACGAAAGTGGAATTACTTTCAGTAATTCGTGAATGGATTTTGCCGGGAATCACGATAATTTCGGACTGTTGGAGGGCTTACAAATGTCTGTCGGATGAGGGATACAGACATCTCACAGTCTGACTTTTAAGGATCCCGAGACCGGTGCACACACTAATGCGATCGAAGGAACGTGGTCGGCCATCAAAAGAAGTCTAAAAGATCACACGGCCCATGTGGAGGGTCAATTCGACTCGTACCTTGCTGAGTATATGGGGCATCGATCAAACGAGCACAAAATGATCGACGCAAACTTCCGGGATTATTTAAAAGCAATTGCACGTGTGTATCCTCCTCAGGAATCAGTTGACCAAAAAGAGTGAGGTAAATGATTTTTTACAATTTTTAAAATGCTTCCCCCTTATTTTACGGCCTTTATCTCGTAGAAATGCTCTTTTTGCCCTTTATTTTATGCTTTAGTGTATATACATTTGTTTTCAGCGTCATTGACGCCATTACGGAAACCCCGTTTCTTAATACCATAAACAACAACCATTCAACTCATTTAGTCAAAACGAGGCCAACGGTGGCATCGAAAGCTGCTTTTAAAGATATTAGGTAGGGCCTACTTTTGCATAAGAGCCCAAGGCCTCAAAGAGACTTAATACATTCCTGTTCCCGAGGCCTGCAATAAAATCGGGTGACTATGACGCGGAATGGGCTCAATTCATGTGACATCATAAGCACGTGATAATAACCACGTGTTTTTAGCCAATCAGTTCAAAATCTCATGTGACGTTATAGTCACACGATAAAAGCAATCGTATGTTTCTAGGTAATCAGTTCATGCGCTCTTCGCCGTGATAACTTTTGATCTTTTCAGAAACTCTTTAAAAATACAAATTTCTCAAAAAAATAATTTGCATAGGTAGACAAATTTTTATTTAAAAATGCATTCATAAAAATAATTGATTGATTTAATATTAACGGTAGACAAACGGATGCATGGTCAAGTGACGTGGACGACAACTATTTAAAAACGGGAGGACGTTTCAGCACAGATTTAACATAAAATGGTACTGGGATCGAACTCGTGACCAAAATATACCTATTTACCGCGGCCACAAAAATAATATTAAAAATAAAAAGAAAATGATTTTCTTATAACATTTTTACCCAATTATAAAATTTGAAATTTTCCCGAAGTTTTACAAATGGAACAACAAGTACAATTAGTTTGATGCTTGTTTTGAATTCTATGGAGAACACGTGTTTGTCTTTGTCATGTGACCTTCACCCTCGGGGCCAGCTCATGAAGATAACTTCGAAGAGTTTAAATTTGAGTGGGTATGTCTACTGGTTTACGTTAGTTACAGCATATTCTATGGGAAAAAACTCAAAGAAGACTGGAATGATTAGTTTATTTTTGAGTCCGAACGTAAAAGAATCGCACACACACAAAATTGTGGAAAAAGTTTTATTTTAAATCAATTTGAATAGTGTCATTCAGTGGTGCACACAAGACCCTTGAATTTCCCCCCGATTGATTATAATTCTGAGTATATAGTGCGTAAAATTTAATTAGGTACAGTTGAACCTGTTTTTGTGCGTAAGTAGGAACCGCATAATCCATTAAATTATTGATCCTGTCACTGTCATTGAAAGTTTCGTCTTCAATCAAGCGCGGGCAGCTGGAGCGTTGAGAGAATGCACATTGTCGGGATGAACAGAGCGTCTTGAAGTGTCTACATTTCAGTGACGTAATGTACACTCGTAGGGGAGGGGGGGCTGGATTCTAGGGGCCCAAGGCCTGACTAACCCTAAATACGTATTTACCAAATTTATAAAACATTAAAGGCAAAATCTGATTTTCAAGGGGGAGGCGGGTCCTAACATTCTCCGTTACACCACTGGTAAATATATTACAGCGGCACCAAAGCCATTGAAATTCATACACCGCATAGAAAAAAGATCGCAGAAAAATAAAGTCGCACAAAAAGAATCGCATTAAAAAAAGACCATGCAGAAACAATTTCTACTATATTTGTTATTATTATTTAATTTTTTTAATTAATGCTAACTATTTGTTGAATGATTTAGTCTTTTACTGTTTTTTTTTTTTTTTTTTTTGTTCCCGAAAATCGAAAAGAGCATGATACAAGAATGATGGACTTTCGACCCTGGACCGCCTCCCCCGTCTTGAAAAATTCCTGTGTGCACTACTGGTGTCAGTGTCTTGGATTGTTTTTTTCGGGGGGGAGGTGCTTTATTGAAGAAAAAAAGAGAAGCAGCAAATTTAGTGTTCGCACCGCTAGGAAACTGTGGAGGGATGTATACAGATGTTTTTCCAAATCGAAAAAAGAAATTTGTGGTGTTATTTATTACATTAATTTAACACCCATGTTGAAATTAATCTTAAGTATTTATTATTAATTTTGTGAATGGTATAGTAAAACTTTATACTTGAAAAGGAGTAAAACGGTTTTCGTTTACGCTAATCTTTTTCAGAATGTCCTAAATTATTCGTCCCTTAAATATATAAAAACAGGTTGGCTTTGTGATTATCTCTTACATTTCTAAGTAAATATTTATAACATGCCCAGTGACTGAGTGGTTAATGCATAGCGCTTCCCCGTTCCTAGGTCCGACGTTCAAATTCCGGGCTGGCAAGGTTGACTCAGCCTTTCATCTCTTGAATGGGCCGATAAAATGAGTATCTAGCTTGCTTGGGAACTTAACACTAGAGATTTCACGTCAGACTGACCACCTGACCGGAACATCTGCTCACGCACCTCGGGGACCAAGGTCGCGTATATTAATTTAGGCACAGTAGGCCTTGCCCACATGGGCTGTCGCGACCCTGAGTTAAATATTTACAATGTGATTTTTCAATCCATTAATAACAGTATATTAATGTGATAGCCCATAATCTTCCTAAAGAAAACCCATAACCTTCCTAAAATATATTCTAATTTAAAATTTGAGTTTTTGAACTATTTTAAGTTAATATAAGCTTTAATTCTTTAAGCGTCGTTATAAATAATTTTTGTTCACATTTACTTAATTCTTTAATATCAGTTTTTAAAATCAAAATGAATTAATTCAAAAGCTCTAGAAATAGGATTTGTAATGCTCAAAAAAATTGAAATTTATGTATAAATAATGCAATTCATATAAACTTTTAAGACTTATAAAATATTACTTTAACATTGAAAATAATGTTAGTGTTAAAAAAAATAAGGATTTTTATCAAAAATAATCTTCGATTGCCTTTTGATTAGAAATTACTAAAAGCAACACAAAATTAACTGCTTAAAATGAGAATGGGAAACATGTAAAAATTCGGCTGTTATATTGTATAATATGTATTGTATAATGTGTGTACATATGTATATATTACATTACATATCATACAATGTATTCTTGCAGTATGTGTATATAGGAAAAATCAAACTCCTACTACATTTCTAGAGAAAAAAAAAAAAAGCTCCCGAAATGTTAACAAAAGTATTAAAAATACTATAAGCACGAGGACTACATTCTGAAAGTAATAGGGTTGTAGCCACACACACACACAGTGGCACAAGCAGGAATTTTTCAAGGGGGGGTCCAGGGTCGAAAGTCCAATTCTTTAGATTTTGTCGATTTTCTGGAACAAAAAACAGTAAAAAATTAAATATCAAATAATTAGCATTTATTAATAAAATTAATTAAAAACAAATACTTTATTAAATTTTGCATACTACCTGCAGACTCCTTGTGTACGCTTCTGGTTGCAGCACATATTCTAAAATAACTTCAAATAGAATAGGTAGTGCTTCACCCTAGCATTATGATTTTCCCCATATAGTCATTTTGACCACCAAAGTAGTACCAAATAAAGTAGAAGGTATAGTTTTTATTAATATTACATAAAATGTAAGCTTACAAAGATGTTTTTACTCCCTCTCAACTCACTTTTTTTTTGAAATACAGATATTCCCTTCCCACAGGTGTATCTCTGTGTTCTATAACCATATTGTAAGTAATAGAGAAAATCATAAATAATAAAGTGACAATATAACTACATGGCTGTCAGTCGTTTTGACTATAAATGTAATAATGACAAAAATAATTATTTGAAATGCACAAAAAAGAATTGTGTAATGGTTACATGTGTTTTTAGGAAAAGTCAAGAGTATAAATAAAGTTATTTTAAGTTAAAATGGATTTTCCATCAGTGACCATTGCGAAATTCTAGTGCTAAAAATAGTAGAATCCAATAACAGACTGGAACTAATATGCTTATGTTTTTTTTTTTTTGTACAGCCAGTTTTCAACTCCAAGCCAACCACAACCTCCTAAAAGAAACCTTCATATGCTTATACTAGTTCTACAAAGGCACCATTTCTGCAAATTTTAACATTGCAGATCAACCACAGAATTTTACAGATATTGCAATTTTGTATCACACCTGAAAATATTTCAACTCCTTAAATTTCAATATTTTTAAAATTTGGTATCACTTCTTTAGACATGTGTGAACATTATCATGCTTCAATTTATTGACAATAAATTAAATATTCAAATATTTTAAACAAAAGTTTATATACAAGATTAAAGATCATGCAAATACATAGAACCTATTATTGTGCAGTCCTTTTTTACACAATTTTACTTGTATGAATTTGTTGTATGATCTTTTTCTTATGCAATATATGAATTTCAATGGCTTTGGCACCACTGTAATGTTTTCTACCAGTATACTTACATTCACTTCAAGATGCTATGTTCATTGGTTATAAACAGTCTCTTGACAATGCATGTTTAATTGCTTTCTCTCAACGCACCAGCAGCATGCACTTGAAGACAAAACATTCAATGACATTAATAACTTGATAGATTATGAAAACAGACAAGAACCATATTCTTGAAGGATAAAATATATGCAGGGATCCAGCTTTCCAACAAAATGGAACAGCATTTTCTTAAAATAGATATCAATTCCAAAAGTGTGAAATTCCCAAAAGAGCTTCGATCATGCTTATCTGGTTATCGTGGCATTCACAAGCAACCGACCGTCGTCACAAAATCTTACTTTTTTGGTGCAAAAAATAAATCAATTGAAATTGCATCTTCAAATGACAAAAGCGATTTTGAACTGATTCATGAAAAATGCACGTTTTGGGTAGCAAGAGTAGCAGTGAATTATGCATGAGCATTTTGAAAATTTCTCCATGAGAAATAGTTTTTAAAACGTTTCCAAGTGAAATTTAATTAGTTATTTTGTTTGGAAGTACTGTCTCACATATCTTGTAAATAATTGATGTATTTTCTAAGTGCAACTTTTTTTATATGCAGTCCCCTCCCCAGTGCATAAAATTTTTTTCCCAGTAGTAGGCCAACAAAGTTGTTAGTTTATATGCAAGTATTTATGAAATTTTTGCATGGTTTCTTTTTAAGCAGTCCCTGTCTAATGCACAAAAACTTCTATTGAATCCCTGCAATTGAAATGGTTAACCATTTTGCAAAAACGACTGCTTATTCCACAACTATTTTTGCCACTTGCTTCACCAATTAAACTATGTTCAAAAAATTTATCATGATTAGCATAATTTTTGTCAAATCATGAGCTCCCCCAATGCCATTAAAATGTGAGTGCTTTATTATCATTGCACTCTAAAGCACCACGAGGGATATTGGCGACAGATCTCATAATTTTGAATCCCAGACAAGTGGTAAAGATAACTCTTGAGCTTGGAGCCCATTGTCTTAACTTCCATACCATGCCAACAGCAGAACTTGATTCAACATGCATCAGAACATCTATGCAGTGGGCTTTTCAGTGGTGCCAGGCTGGCCATGACCACTACCATACCTAATGGCACTAAAACACTGCTCTGTTTAGGGCGGCTACATTGAGGCTCACACTGGTGTGGAATTTTGAGATGCAAGCTTAAGTGCTGTCCTTGTTACTTGCTTATGGTTTTAAGTTACGAGATCTGTCACCAATGTCTTTTGTGTGAGCATTATTAATTTACATCTCACATTTCCCAGTTACCAATATCTGATTTATAGATTAAAACTAACCCCAATTGTCTAAGTGGAAAATGGAGTGGTTAAAAGAAATCTGGCTATCTAACATAATGAATAATTCTTAATATTAACTATCCAAAACTAATCTCTCCTGCTTACAACTATTAATATTGAAAATAGATGTTAAAGAACTGGATTCTTTGCTGCTTTTGGTCTGGGAGTCCTATGTTGTTGTTCTCGTGTCCATGAATAAATGCAGTAGATATCACTAGATTCCGTCGAAAGTCTTGATCACTGCCTCTGCTATTCTGGGAGCATCAGGGCTGTACAGGAGTTCCCGCAAAGAGGGACCATTCCCATTTTTAGTAACTTTGTTGCGACGGTTGGGCATTCCAAGATGTGATTGGGCGTCAATTGAAGATCTGGGCAGTGTTTGCATTGAACATATGATCTTGTCTTGTCTGGGTGAATCTTCATGCCCTTAAGGTGTTCAGTTCTCAATCTGGCAATTGTGGATGTTATAATTCGGGGACAGTCAAATTCCGTAACTAGGGGTTTTTTAAAAGTGTGATTCATAATTCTATGTTTGGCTACTGCATTAGCATCATCAAGTGTGATGGTGGTGCACTTATGTTCGATGTCTCTAGCTTCTTTGGCGAGGCTATCTGCACATTCATTACCCTCAATGTTGACATGTGCGGGTATCCATTGCAGGATACAGGATTTTCTTTTTGTTGTGCAGCTGTTCTAGAAGGGTAATAATATCACAGGAGATGTTAGTCTCTCCGTTTCTTATGGCTTCTATAGCTGATTTAGAATCTGAGAAGATTACTAATCCTTCTGTAGAATCAATAACATGTGGGTTTTGTTGATATAATAAAAGGGCCTCTCTAATTGTCACGAGTTCACTTGTGAAGTTTGAGGCGATTATGCCTGTGTTAATTTTGTGTTTGTAGTTATTACCATCTGGGAGGAGTAAGATGTTTCCGGCACCTCCATTGCTGAGGGATCTGTCTGAGGAACCATCGGTGTAGGCGATTGCAAAGTTATCTTGAGAGAGTATTGCTATCGTTTCCAGTCCTTTTTGTCTGAGAGTTACAGGATCTTCTTTTTTGGAACATGGCTGCAACAATTCCAATTCGAAACAGGTATTCTTTGGTGGGTTTTTTAGAATGAGGGGCTCCTGAAGGAACTCTAAAGAGGAATGATCCAAATTGAGTTCTTTTCTGATTTCACTATCAAGTTGGAGAGTCGAAGATCTTTTGAGCCTTGTAGAATGCTTACAATTATCAAAAACTCTTCTAGAGATATGGTCCAAACCATATGAGCGTAGTTTATTAGTGAACTTGATAGTGGCAAGTTTGCGCCTGCTTTCTAGCGGAGGCAAGCCGCATTCTTGTTCGGCCTTTTCATTATTGGTTGATGACACTGCTCCAATAATAATTTTGGCAGCTCTGTGTTGTACAGAATCAAGTTTCCGCTTAACAGAAATAGAGGCCGGAGTCCAAATTGGGGTCGCATATTCTAAAACCGGTCTGATAACAGTGCAGAAAGTGCTTTAAAGGGTTTGAGGTCTTGAGCCCCAAGAAGTTCCGCATAGCTTTCGAAGAATATTCAGTTTTCCAAGAGCTTTGTTGGTAGTTTGTTCGATGTGCTTTGAAAAGCGGAGTTCAGGATCTAAGGTTACTCCAAGATAGGTGGGTAGGTCGACTTTTTTGATTTGAGAGTTCTGTATTTTGATATTAGCATTAAAACTGCTTCTGTGTCGTCTATCGGTAGAGAAGATGCAGTAGTTTGTTTTGTCTGCGTTGATGGTTAATTTAAGATTCTCTGCCCATTCAGCAATACCTTTCAGGGTTGTGTTTAGGGCCTTTTCCGATTCTGTAATGTCATTGTGTGAGTGCCATATAGCAATATCATCAGCGTAGCAGGCGATATTTGTGTCTGGGTGAATATGATGGTGGATGGTGTTCATAAAGATGAGAAAGAGCAAGGGGCTTAAGACAGAGCCTTGAGGAACTCCAGCCCACATTCTGCGAGATTCTGAAAGTGCCCCGTTAAATCTAACGGAAAATTTTCTTCCTCTGAGAAAATCGTTTATCCACAATAACGCTTTGCCATTAATTCCGGTGCCTTGGATAGTATGGACCAGTTTTTGACGCCAAACTCTATCAAATGCTGCTGAGATGTCCAAAAATACTGCTAAAGTTTTCTTGTGAGGCTTTTCTTGAAAACCATCAATTATCGACTGGTTCAGGTAAAAGAGCTGGTCGGTAGTACTATGATGGGTTCGGAAAGCTGTTTGATAGAAGTGAAGTTTTTTGTTTTCGATGAGCCAGTTCATAAGCCTACGGTGGATAACCCGTTCCATGAGCTTGCAGAGGGTGCTGGTGAGGGAAATTGGCCTATAGTTTTTGCACTCTGAAGCATTCTTGTTTGGTTTCAAAATTGGAATGACGGTGGAAAGTTTCCAGATTTTGGGCAATTTGCCAGTAGCCCATGTCAATTTGCCAGAGTCCTATTTTTTATACATATGGTCTTTCAAATACTGTATTTACTAAAATCTAAACCACACTATTTTGCCGGTGTTGATGCTACTGAAAATCAGGTGAGGCTTAGAATCGTGGGCAAAACATTTATAGGATGGGAAACATGTAACCAACTTACCCCACTCGGCAGTTTTTCTCCAGTATTGTCTGATCTTTTTTAGGAAATTTTTCTATACGTTTTCTTTTTAAAATCATCTAAACAGCAAAGATATCAGTAATAGCATAAAAAAAGAGTTGACTACATGAAGAAAAAAACTGAAACAGAGCAGCAGGCACTGAAACTTTGACAAAGATAAAGCAAATTAGCAATGGCGTAAACTAAATAATAATTATTTCTTATAAGTCTTTTTTCATTCTTCTGTAACTTATTCTTTAAAAAAAAATGTTCGATAGCAGGAAAGATGGTATTGTGAGGTAAGACAGAGACATTGGCACCAATTCCGAAGTCAGCTGTCACAATGGGAGTGACGAATTATTTTCGAAACATGATACTGACTGTAATGGGCGTGGGTATGTATTTGAGTTTTTGATACAGGTAAGTTACTAATTTGTTATTTCTCATTTTTTAAAAAAATTTCTGAAATACTAGATATTGATGAACACAATTCATTTTTTTCTCTCAAAAAGATGTAGAGAAATAACGGTTGGTTCAGAGAGCTCTTAGTAAAAAGATTTTTCACCTTGTTCTGAAGATTTTCACGACATTTTCTCTCATGGTCAAATTATCTTTTAAAATTAGTGATCTTAGTGATTTATGTCATATTGTGTTTCTGTATTATTTATGCAATTGCGTGCTTAGAATAATTTCCCTTTAATCTCAAACCAATTGTGACTTACAGATTCATTCCTGCTCTTGGATGGCTAGCCAGATGTGTGCAGAATGCTGGCTAGATGAGAAATTTTATTTGCCACAACAGGTGGCATAGATGAACCAAGATTCTCACTTACTACATTAGCAAAGGTCTTGGATCCTGCAACACATAAAACCCCATAAATATGTTCTTACTAGAATGTAATGTACCTATATATATACTAATTATACAAAAGCTGTGTCTGAAAATAGATATGTTTATTTGAGTTTTTAATTTAAGATTTCTTTAGATCTATATTTAAAGAGGGGATTTAAATTCTTGAAGAAAGTTTGCACATTTATTTCAAATAGCATCCTATAATACATATTATTGTTTCAAAATTTCATAACATTACAAAATCCTTGCAATATGCCCCTTAAAATCTAAACAAAATTTTTCAAATTCTAAAAATGACCCTTTACCAGACTTGGTTACTTCAACTAATACTTATACAGGATACGTGTGTGTGTTCATTAAAAAAAATTAGTGTGACTTAGTATACTTAGTGAATTAGTATACTTACATTTTTCTCACTTTTTAAAAAAATCTTTGAGGAAGAGACGTTTCTGGGATTTTATACTATTGAACACTAAAAAAGAATTCTATAACTCAACTAATAATGTATTTTTTTACTTTGAAAATGTGCAAACTAACTCTTAAAAAATTTTAGAGAGGGAACAATTCTTATAAATTTTACTTTTCTTGATTTTTCACTTATGGCAGTTTTTGTCGTACAAGTAATTTTCTTTAAAAACAACAGAAAGGGTTACATAAACATTTCTTTCAGAATATGTGTGGTCCAGATTTTAAATAAAAATATTTTTGCCAATGTCAATAAATATAGAGCATTCAGCACACAATAAAAAAATGTTTTATTGTTAGCTAATCTATATTTCAAATAAAGGAATTAAATTTATAAAAATATATAAAGTGAGAAAAGACTTAACATACTACCTAAGTAAGACTTAAATTCAATTCTAACATGTTCCTTACTATCAGAATCTACTGAATCCTGAATAGTTTCCTGAATAACTTTGTCTTCAGAGAGGACAGGGGGATTTTTCATTGTCTCCTGAGTGGTTTCCTCAGCTTCTTTGTCTTCTGTTTTAACTTCATTTCCATCAGAGACAACAGGATTTTCTAATGTTTCCCAAGTAGTTTCCTTGGTACCTTTGTTTTCTTCAATTATTTCATTTCTATCAGAGATGACAGGAGGATTTTCCATAGTCTCTGGAGTAGTTTCCTCGATGACCCTGACTTTTCCAATCACTTCTATTGTCAACTCTTTCTTGTCAGATTTGGTAAATTCCATTTTCAATTCAGGTTGTGAACTTTCATGTTTATTTTTATTCTCCATTTCATTCACAGATAGAGCGAATCCTAGAATGAAATATAAAAATTGAATTTTTCCCATTAAGAATGAAGTGTTACTATACATGGATACTTCAGGGACTAGTCATACAACTAATAAAATAATGAAAATAATTTACTAATATTGGATTAACTGATCATTTGTATAGGTTAAAAATGACCCTGTATTCAGTATAGAAGTAGTATATTAGTATAAATATTACATGTACAATTAATTCACATATTAAAATGTTTATGTAATTAGTTCAAATATTAAAAAACACTCGCTTTGCTTAAATGAAATTATGCAATAGTTTCATTTAGATATTAAGTCAATAATTATTAGCAAGTTGCAGCTATGTTTAAGAAAAAACGTGTTGAATAAGCGAACAGAAAAATTCTCAGACTAAAATAATTGAATAAACTCTGTAATTATTGAGATGTTTTGTCTCTTTTAACTGTGTGCAAATAGAAAACAAACATAGCATTAAAAAGATTCAGGTTTCCATTTAAAATAATCTTTTATATTTACTTAGTGCATTTAGTTGAAAATGCACTAAGTAATTCCTCCTGTCAAAATCATGAAGTGAAATTTCTTCCTCTAATTCTCAATGTCACACTGTTCAGCAACACGAGAGCTTTTGGCGACGGACCTCGTAATTTTAAATCATGGTCAAGTGACGTGGACACCTGAGCTGGCACCCCCTCTCCTAACTACCACACCACACCAATGGGAGGATGTTTCAGCTCTCAACAGATTTAACGTGCATCACTGCCCTACACGACGGGTCTTTAGTGGTACTGGGCTCGAACCCGTGACAAAGCCAAGCCACGTTCCGATACCTATACCACTCTGCTACCGCGGCCACGACTACCACACCACACCAATGGGAGGATGTTTGAGCTCTTGACAGATTTAATGTGCATCGCTCCCCTACACGACGGGTCTTCAGTGGTACTGGGCTCAATTTCATGACATGCCTGCCATGATCTGATATCTTAATGAATAGGCTACTACAGCCCCCTGGAGTGTTCAAAAGTAACACACTAAAAAGATTAAAACTATCTATTTCTTATGCACGGAATCATGTTTATTTCTCACCAGATGGCTGTATCAGATCCTTATTAACATGTTTAGAGATAGTAATTTTATTTTAAACTAGATGTTAGCAAAATTATACATACATATTTGCGACATGTTTTTGTAACCTTGGCTCAGTTACTGAGTTCCAATCTTCGTGAATACACGTATGCTTCTCATGCATTGAAATTTATCTCACAAGAAAAAATTACTAATGTGCTTTTACATTGTGCATAAGTGCAAAAAATTCTCCTTTTATGTTTAAAACACCCGTTTTTTAAATTTTTTTCTCATTTGCTGAAAAAACAAAATTCAGTCATAATAACCCTAAATGTTGGTTCTTCTTAAAAAATTAATTTTTTTTGTACTTCAAAATTTTACCCAAAATTTAAAAATAAATACATAAATTGAACATACACTTAGTTTTATAAGATTTCCTTGAACAAAAAAATAGGCAGTTTTATGATAGATTTCTTCAGAATTATGCTTCTGTTAAGGGGTTAATAAGAAATAATTTGACATTTAAGGTTTCACAATAGAAATAACTAGAAAACTTAAACAATTATTATCTAGTTCCATTCTCAGATTCAATGTCATCCTCTTTGCAGAGGTTTTTACAATTTTCGTCCCCAGTGTTTTAGACACAGCTGTCTGAAAAAACATTCGATATTTAAAATTAGTAACATATAGTTAGTAATATATATTTCAGATTGCTTTTCAAAGCATATCAGATACAAATGTATAGCTAATTATGTCAAATGTTTGCTTTATAATTTATATTTCTTTGTAATTTAGAATTATAACAGTACAACATAGTCAATTATATACTATATAGTCATATTAATACAATCCTAGCCTATTTTTAGTTCATTTGTTTTTATGGAGCTTGAGGTCATTATGCATCAAACAAGACACCAATAGAGTATATATATACAGGGTATTACTGAACTCAATGTTAAGTAGGCACAAGGTTAAAAGTGAGATCATATCCGTTGGGGGGGAATTCTGTATAATTTGGTTAAGTGAGAATGAACAAATTTTTGAAAATGTAGAAAATCGACACCCTCCATAACATCACAAGCTACTGTGACCACAAACTTCATAATTTAATGATGCTTCACTAACCTCATCTTGTATAGCTGTACTATTAACTTCAGTAATAAGTCTTACAAAAAAGTCAGCTGGTTGAGTTAAAAATTTAGGTAGTTCACATGAGTCTGGGTTTGAGAAAAAGATGTCACACAACTCTGACTCTTCACAAGAAAACTATTACTCATAACCCCAGGCAAATTTCTCAAAAGTTGACCAATTTCTATGCATAATAATTGAGAGATTTTTTTATTTGCAGAACTTCATTTTAAAAACACCTCTGTCACATTAGGTACTGTGACCACAAATTCCACAGTGCTTTTTCATTAACTTGATCTTTCATAGCCGTGATAGTAATCAAATGCTGTTAAACACAGTAAAAATCTTTGTTGGTTTAGTTAAATTTAACATTGTTTGTCTGTGAGAAATTTAACTTGGACTTACACAATATTGCAACCATGACAGAAGCTAAACAAGATGTTTCTCTAGAAAAATATAGAATCATTTCAAACCATATGACTGCATTATACAGAGAATTTAAAAGTAAATTTCAGTATTTAAGGCGAATCAAGATTATGTCTTTGCCTGTAGAAACTTCTTGACACTCAACATGAATAATATCAGAACTGGTTGGCGTAGTGGTATGTAAATATGCACAGCTATTTGATCTATATGTTGATATGAAAACAACATCCCTCTTTAAATTAAAGAAAAGGAAAAACTGAAGCATGATAAATTTTGGAAAGTAATGCTGGAACAAAATAAGACTACACAAAACTGTGGCAAAATTTTGCTTATAACAAATGAATGTAATGCTAAAATGAAGTATCTAAGTGTAACACAAATGGAAACTAGAATATACTGATTCTTTTTGGATGTTTTAAGAACAGCATACAGCAATTACAAGTTTGATCAAAATGAGAAAGTTAAATATTCCCAGAATCAAAGGATTCAGTTTTATCCCTTAAAAAATATTTGAAATTAAAGCATTCCTCTCTTGATTAATCCTTATATTACAGCCTAGTGAATAGCTATCCTGTGTAAATGACCCAAGGGAAAAAAGGCGTAGAGTGCGGCTGGCATAGATAAACCAAAGGTGTATCCTCAGGGATAATTCAGTGAATAAAATGCATGTGGCCCCAAAAGCAGAAGGTTGGTTATTGCACCCATGTCCATTGATTTCTGAAAGTTCTGTTCTGTGCTACATCAGACACATGGAAAAAATAGTGTTAAATATCAGGGAAAAACCCTAGACAAGTGTCAGAAGGATCCAAGCTGGAGGAGGCAGTTCTAGGAAATGTTTTCCTGATATGCCTTTATCATTGTGACAAGCATATAGATCAGCCGACAGAGTCACAGGCTATATAACCTTGGAATGCACTTGAGCAGATGTGTGTGCCCATCTTCCAAATTCATTCAAGAAACTGTAAAACTATTTCAATCGCATCGTTTGAGCCATGGATCTTCAATCACTCAACTTTTGAACAAATGGAAATTGAATTGACATAGCTACATATCCCTATGAATATTTTTTAGAGCTGCATTGACTCTTGCAGCAGTCTGCACTATAAAAGGTAGCTATTTTGGTATCTTAGAAATGGTCACATTAATGTTACTGGACTGTGTATAAATTTCTCTCACATTCATTTCTTCACATTCATACAGCGAGGTTTCGAGGTTTTTATGCAATCAGTTGCAAAAAGCAAGACAGTTCTTCAGGAGCGATTGAAATTTATTGTCGAAAAAAAATACTTGAAATACAGAACTCAAATTCGCCAAGTAAATCTCTTCACACCTACAGCAGTCAGACAACTATCAGTGTCTAAAATTGAAGTATTAAGACAAATAAATACAAGCAAAATTATTCACAAGCACTCTCTTGTCCTACTCAACAGCCAAAGTAATAACTAATTGCTACTTGACTCTTCATGGTCAAATCCTCTTCAACAGTCAAAACAAGACTGTTTCTGCAAGCGACTCCCTATTAATAAGCCTCAAGGATTTCTCGATAAATCTGCTTGCATCATATATTATGATGTAATTTCCAGAAAAAAATGCATAGGGTCTCCAAAAATCTCTTGGCTCTATCCCCAAGATTACCAAGTGTCCAATCAATTCACACACTCTCATATCGCATAAAACAAAATTTTTTGCTGTATTTAAAAAAAATGCAAATTTTTAAGAAAGTTTTTAATTAAAAAAAAGTATTTATTTTGCTGATCTACACTACTAAAATGTGAAGGTAAGCAAATGTATCCGTCTATCTATGCTACTAGGTGTATCTATCTTTTCACAAACCGCAAGACGCAGAAACTCGCTGAAGGTACCAAAAGATCGGGATTGATGGGAGGAATCCATTTTGATATTGCAATTAGTTAAAAACCTGAAAACGCATAATTATTTTACCCCTGTAGACATTTTTTACCACCAAGCGGCAAAGTTCCAATTTTTCGATGTTTTTTTTTATCCGACGTTTTTAAAACACAATCTAATTTTTTTCATGAGACTCTAACAAAACATATTTACAGAATCGGAAATATCATTTATTTTGCCACGATATGGTATAATTTATTTTACAAAATAATGATATTTTCTTTTTATGATTTTTTCAAAAATGAGTCAAAATCTTTCAAAATTTTCTTTTGTGTTAATGAAATGATATTCTTAGAATTCATTTCTAAGAATATCTTATCATATTCTTTTTTAGAATTAGTTGTTCAAAAAAATAAAATGTCAAAAACTTTCTTTTTTTATGATTTTTCAAAAAATACTCAAAATTTTATTTAAATAATCTCACACAACTTTTTTTCGTGTGTAGAACTATATTATCCGTAATTTGTACAAAGATTGAAAACATTACAGCTTTTAAAAAAAATTGTGTTTTGTTTGTTTTCCCTTTTTGTGAAAAATATTTAAGCATTATTGTTGTTACATTTTTTGTTTAAAAATCATCGTTGTTTGCAATTGATGTATGAAGTTTGAAGGCATTAACTTAAAAATGAAGCCCGAATGAGTGAGTGTAGGGTTTTATGGCGCAACAGCCAATTTTGGCTAAGCTGCACCGAACATTTTAAATATTCAAAGTATAAAATTCATCAAGAGTTTTATAAAAACATTTTAGGATTAAAGCAGTAAAATCTCACAGTATAAAAATGGGATGACAAGAAGAAGGTCGAAAATAGAGAAGGATCACTAGGGTACCCCGGGTTCGTGAAGCCTGTGTTTACCAAAGATAGTAAACCTTTTGAGAAAATAGGAAAAGGGTACCTCGGGATTGTGACACCTGTACTCACCTTAAGAAGGTGAGCTCCCTGAGAGGATGAAGTCCGAAAAAAATAATAAAACTTTAACAAAGGCTAAATTTACAATAGCCAAGGGTTTGGCACCAAATAACTCTTTTCCCATGTGCCCATCAAGTTTGATGAAAGATTACACTAGAAAAGATTACACTTGAAAATTACCAGATTTGGCGAAATTGAGTATTTTAAAGGGCTTTTATTTCTTTTTCTCCGAAGATTTCGTGGAGCGGTCAGCTAGAGCACTGGATTACTAACGTGTGTACGTGGTTTTGAAACAATATCATCGCTTGGTTTTTATGATTTTTTAAAAAAATACTCAAAATTTTATTCATGCATTTTATTTTGTCATGATACAGTACTTTTTTTTTTACAAACCAACAATATACTTTACATATTTTTATGATTTTTTCTAAAATGAATCAATATCGATGTGTTTATATGAAAATGATGTTTCAAAAACACATACTTTGATCTTTTAGAGTTAGTATTTAAAAAATAAAATGCTGAAAACTTTTTTTAGGAATTTTTAAAAAATACTCAAATTTTAAATATTTAATACTTACTTATCAAATTCAAATATTTTATAACTTCATTTATAAAAAAAATTGCATAAAACTTTTTTCCTGTTATCGAACATTTCAAAAAATGCCCACAATTTTAATTCAACAATTAATATCAACATTTTGTAATTATAAAAATTTCTACTTTTTTCAACATACGACTATTTTTAAAAAGGCACATTTTCACTTCCAGGGCCTAAAAAGTTGAAAAGTGAGTGAGTGAATTAATTAAAGTCCCACTGTTCCGAGAGCTTTTGGTGACGCACCTTAACATTTTGAACCATTGTCAAGTGACGAGGATGAGACTTGAACTGGCACCCATATCTCTTAACTACCATACCACACTAATACTAAGATGTTTAAACTCTCTACAGATTCAACAGCAGGTCTTTAGCGGTAGCCAAAATTTAAAAAAATTATGGGAAATTACCCTGGTGAATTTTGTAATGACGTTAATATAGAAATCACACACAGCTGATAGCAAAAGGGGAATTTCCACAACAATATGTAATGCATTTAAAAATGTCTGTGCAACGCCAGGGGTAAATAAACCTGTATGACAAAGAAAAGAAGGGAATTTAGAAACAAGGAATCTTAAGTTATACACTCTGTAAAAGCCTGAGCAGCACCGACCTAAGCAGAGGAAGAAGGGGAGTAGAAGTCATTTTGAAAAAGAGTATTAGAAGTGTTGATTTTGGGAGAATCTATAAATCTATAAAAGTAGAGAAAGGGAAAATCTATAAAAGTAGAGAAAGCCTGTGCAACGCCGGGCCATGCAGCTAGTTCAAATAAAATAGACGCAAAACTTACAAAATACTATCTGGTAAATTCCGAACAATAAATTTACTCGCATAAACTTGTTGAGGTTCTAACTGGTACAAATCTTTTAAATAACAGCTATTATGATTTTTTTTATTTTTAATTAATCGCTATATAATCCATAACTTTCTTAGTATCACATTTTTTTGTACTTATGGTTAAAGCAACTCTGGTTCCGATAGCAACGAAAAAAAATTGTTTGTTCTTACAGAATTAAAAATGAGCCAGTAAGAACACATGAATCTTTTTCATTAAAAATGAGTCATCGCGTTTGCCCTATGAAGATCTGCTTTTTAAATGTCTTTTGACGTACGAGGGCAGAAATGGAAGCGCAAAGGGGGGCTTAACAGCCCCAAAAAACGTTTTTTTTTTTTTTTTTTTGCAGCTGGGATGAAAAAGAGAATGGAGACTGCAAGACAGAACTTGCAGCCGGAACAATTGTGGAAATTGAAGCAGGAGCCAGCTTTAATCACTGATCCCAATTCTGATGTAGGCAAATGCATTTAAATGTTGTTTAAGTGTGGCAATTTAGTATTATTGTTATAATTACGGCGGTTTTAAGGGCAGATTCCATTTTGTCGTTTTGTAAGCAAAATTTATTTTAGAGTGAGGATACGTGAATAGTGTTTGTGCTTTAATTACTGGGTTGTCGTGATTTTGTATAGAAGTAAAAACATTTCTAGAAGTTCTAGTGATGTAATTATCTATCGGCTCCATGTGTAAGTCGTGATGAATGACACTATTTCTAACGTACCAAGGTGCGTTAGCAATAATTCTAAGAATTTTGTTTTGAATAATTTGAATGCGTTTTGTGTGGGTCGGGGCCGCGGCCCCCCAAATGGGGGACCCATACGTTATTGTTGGACGCAGAATTTGCTTGTACAGTATAACTTTATTTTCAAGGGAGAGAGGAGAGCTTCTCCCAAGAAGGGAGATAGCTAACGCTATTCTACCCCAGAATTTGTTTGAAAGACAGTCAATATGATTCTTGTAAGTTAGTCGACTATCGAGTTTTAATTGTGAACTTGAGATTGACACTGTGATACGTTGTGGTAAAATGTATAATGTTGCCGTTTTCCCAACAGAGAGACGTATTCTTAAAAACAGCACTTTTATTCGATATAAACATGTAAATTTTAAAATTAATTTACCCACGCGAGTAATGTTTCAAAATGGCCTCCGACCTAACGCGCCGGTGCCGAGAGACTCTCTCTTATATAAAAAAACATTCTTACCGGAGGGGAGCACAGTGCGCCTCCTGGTGAAGGGAGGAAACACTACACCCCCCACACAAGATTGATGTGTCACACATGATACTCAATCTGATCATAAAGCATAAAATAATATACATTCATATAATACACTAAAATACAAGTAATTAGCATTACCTCACACTTTAAAAAAATATGAAAAATAAGTATACATAACAAATTACACAAAACTAAATTAAGAATACAATTTTGATATGATTAATTATACCATAATAATAAAGAAAATTTAAATTTAAGGAATTCACATAATAAACATTAATATAAAAAAAACTGTTACTCGAAAAGAAACACTAGCATTTTTAAATGTAAATAGACACACAAATAATATAATGAGATACACAAAATAAGATAAAGAAAATAATTATTCACTAAATCCAAAATTTCTTTTTAAAATTGAAAAGCACATTTGTTACACTAATCGTGAGAGTGCATCAGCATGAGGCATTTTCACACCAGGACAATGTTTGATTGTCACATTGAACTTTTGTAGAGCAAACGCCCATCGTTGTAGCCTCGCAAATTGTGGTGCACTTTTTGTTAAGTAGGGTAAAGGGTTATGATCAGTATAAAATTCAATTTCAGTCCCAAATACCCATACTTCAAACTTTTTTAAGCTCCACACAATCGCAAATGCCTCTCGTTCAATAGTTGACCATGACTGTTGGGTCTTACTTAATTTTTGACTTGCATAAGCAATTGGGTAACACTTATCACCACATTTTTGTGACAGGCAAGCAGCTATGCCAATTTGCGATGCATCTGAATGAATGGTATACAGTTTATCAGGAACTGGAGAGTACAGCGAAGGTGCTTCCACTAAAGCCTTTTTTAGAAGATGAAATGAGGAATCATGTTTCTCAGTCCATGGGATGGAATCAGGTACTCTCTTTTGGTGAGTTCCGTCAATGGGTACACAAGTTCTGAATATTTAGGAATATACTCACGATAGTAATTACACAGTCCAAGTACACTACGAAGCTCCTTCTTCGTTTTAGGCACTGGTAAGTTGTTGATAACTGCAGTCTTTTCGGGATCTGGTTCATGCTTACCAAAACCGATAATATGACCAAATTTTTAATTTGAGCTTTTCCAAAGGCACACTTTTTGAGATTCACAGTGAAATTTAACTCTGAAAGTTTCGTTAAAATAGTATCCAGATGAAGAAGATGTTCTTCCCAATTTTTGGAGAAGATTGCAATGTCGTCGATGTAGGCACGTGAAAATTCTCTGTAACACGATAATGCTTTGTTCATTTCACGCTGAAATGTGGCAGAGGCATTTTTCAAACCAAAACTCATCACCTTGAAACGGTACTGTTGCCGATGTGTCTTGAAAGATGTAAGATTTTTGCTGTCTTCAGCCATGGGTATAGCCCAATACCCCTTCAAGAGATCTAACGTTGTGATGATATTGGCTCTTCCAATAGAATGTATGAGCTCCACTGCATCTTCCATCGGAAAATCATCAGACACACTCTCCGAGTTCAGAGCTCTGAAGTCAACGCAAAGTCGTAGGGTACCATCTTTCTTGTTAACACAAACAACTGGATAGGCTATTTCTGCGTCAGATTCTTCAATTAAATCAAGTCGCACAAGCTCCTCTATCTGCTCATCAACTTTAATCTTCAAGGACTCTTGTATGCGATATACGAACGGCTTTTTACGTTCAATGTTCGGCTTTAAGCGAATTCGATGAGTCCCTACTTTGGCTATTTTCACATCACTTGTGAATAGTGTTTGGTGTTTTAGAACAATCGCTAGCACTTGTTCCCTCTCACTCTCCTTCAGATGATTCAGATTGATTTCATGTAGAACTCTTTCAGATGTGGACCTCGATAAATTAGGAGTGGGATGGATTTCTCCGAATTCGTGGTCACCTTCAAAAATGACCCCAACTGCAAGTGCACGAGGATGATACTTCCTGATCTTATTCACGTGAACATGTCTTACAGTTCCATCGGACAGTTTAACTTTATACGAATGGGGTGGATGGTGTTGAATTATCTCTCCAGGTCCAGTCCATCTCGCATAGATCTTATTACTAGAATCTGGTATCAGCAAAACAACTTGTTCTCCGATGCTAAAATTCTTCACAGATGACCTCTTGTTGAAGTAATCTCCATAAGCCTTTTGTTTCTGAGCAGCAGTTAAAGAGGCACTCTCAGCAGCCTTTTCCATATTTATCTTCATTTCCTGAAGGTAATCAGCAGCTGACTGGGAAATGTTCGTCGGAAGATGTATTTCGCCTGCCCAGGATGATTTAAGAATGGCTAACGGCCCTCGAGCTTCTCTGCCATAAAGTAACCTAAATGGTGATACACCAGTGGTAGTGTTCGGTACTTCACGGTATGCAAACAACAAAAGGTAATTGTCGATCCCAGCTTCGTGGATCTTCACGAATAACGTGATGAATCATGTCCTTCAATACCTTATTCCATCTTTCAACTAGTCCGTTGCTGGCCGGGTAGCCAGGACAGGAAAACCTAGGACTAGATCCAATCCTTTTCGTAAATTCTTGGGTTAAAGCCGACTTGAAGTTTGTGCCTTGATCACTGGCAATTATACTCGGAATTCCAGTCCTCGAAAATATTTGTAATAGAGAGTCACATGCATTTTTGGCTGTTAGGGATCTAAGTGGTACTGCTTCAGGCCAACGTGTATGTTGATCCATCATACAAAGAACGTATTTATGCCCTCTACCAGATGGCGGTTGAATAGGTCCGATCACATCTATGTTTACAATCTCAAAGGGAAGCTCAGGACGGAGAATAGGTGTAATGGGAGCTCTATCTCCAATTTTCTCAGGCTTCCGAAGCTGACACCCTTTGCATGTCTGGACGAATTCAGCAATTTCGCCAGACATATTTGGCCAAAAGAAATTATATTTTATCCTCTCTTTTGTTTTCTTAACCCCCATATGACCTCCAAAAACTGACTCATGGGCTAGTTTCATTACCTTATCTATTCTGCAACGCGGTAAAACTAATTGCATAACTGGTTCATTTAGAATTTTATCCCTGTGATAAATTAATCCATCAATTAATAAAAATTTCCTTTGTTTAATTTTAACTCTTCACGAACCGTTTTAAGAGAATCACAAGTATTCTGCTCATCTTTCATTTTAGTGTAATCCGAATTAAAATTTATGTTATCTGAGTCACTCTCAACATAAAATATATCTTTCCCACACTCTGCTTCATTTTCATCATTTGAAAACGTAATAGAACTATCAGCCGATTCGGCAAAAATCTCATTTTCCTTTTTATTATTTTTGTCATTTATTGAACACAAAGACTCATATAAAGCAGGAGGTATTAAAGCATCAGCATTTAATTTATCTGTGATCGCTACCAAGCAATCCATTGGATGATTCATAGAATTATTATCGAGAGCTATAGCGGTTTTAATTAGTTTTGCTTCTACATTTTCTCCGAATGCAGAGCTTAAAATAATTTTTCCGAATTCATCATTAGAACTATCTGGAAAGGTATCGGAATCGCATATAAAAATCTGGGTTCCGCTATCCAAAACACAATTTATTGCTTTCCCGTTAATATAAACAATTACATATTTCAAAGGCTCAAGGTCAACTTTCGGTTGTACATATTGCACTTGAGAAGTCTCTTTTTTCTCATTTTTTAATTTAGAATACTTTCTATTACAATCTCGAGCTAAATGGTTTTCACCGCAAATGTAGCATTCTATTTTTTTATTTAACCTACTTTGTTTTGAGTTAATAAATTTGTTTTCTTTCGAATTGAGATTTATTACTTCCCGTCTCGCGTTAGGAGGGATATATTTAAAATCCTTGCGTGAGTCATTCTGATTATGACATGCTCTATGTGTAAACTCCGAAAATGATTTTCCTTTACAAGCATAAAACATGTCACACTCTTTTCCCATTTCAATTGGGTTGAACCAATTTTGCTCCTGTTTTATATTTATATGAACGGCAGTTTCATTATCTAATGTTTCATATAGTTTATCGCTAACAATTAACTCCTTTAAAGAATTAAAATCATTTACATTTCTCAAATTACAGTATTGATCCCAATTCGTTAACAAACGAGATGCCAACTGAACATGCGTTTCATTTGGCATTCGTTTCGCTTTTGAAAATTTTGTAAGCAAATTAAAGGTGTTGGCTCAAATTCTCTTAGAACTAAACTTTTAATTTATTATAGTCGCTTATTTCTTCATCTTTTACATAAACCAAAATATTTTCGGCCTTTTCTCCTAGCAAATTTAAAAGAATCTCTCCTTTAAATTCACCCGGCACATTTTTGGTTTTAAATGAACGTTCTAAAGAAGAGAAAAATAAATTCCACCCCTCTTGTTTTTTAGGAATCGGCAGAGTTAAAGTACAAACACTTAGAATAAAATTTTCTATCGAAGTTTGCTTTGTTTCCGAAGTTGCAATTCGTTGGAAAATGATACCAGTCGCCACTCTGTGGATGTCCAGTTGTGATACCAGTGTGAAAATTCCAGCCTTTGTTGACGAAGAACAGCAGTCAGCATAGGTGCATGAAACAGGTGTCTGCTTCAGAGGCCCAGACACAGCAACATGCACTGAACAGTAGTTTAAGAGACATTGTTGATAGCTCCTTGGTTCATCAGGGTGGTCAGTTGCTCAACGGTAGCATGTCTATTTGCCCAAACACATCTCTACAGCCATCCTTCACCTCTGTCATCTATGGCCCATGGTGCACCTCATTCTCAAAGTCACCAATTTTGGACAATCCTATTTTGCCATACACATTATACTTTCACTACGTAAACAGTTTACAAACTTTGCCATTTCTGAAATGTTTCCACCTTTGGCCCAAAAGCCAATGATCATGCCCTTTTGGACAGCAGATAAATCATTTCTGCATTACACCAATGATTGCAATGTTTCCCGAAGCCCTCCCACACTCTTTAAATATGCTCAACTGCACTGTGTTGCCATTTGCCTTCTGCGATTAGTTATTCAACATCAACATTGAAAGTATGGGTGGTCACATTAATGTGACTGGATTATGTACATGTACACATATATACATCACTATAATTTAGAAATAGGCTAGCTACATAAAAGAGAATGTTCTTACAATTTTCAAGCAATGACATGTACAGTTCAAATGTAATTTGAAAGGAGCAAGAATGCATAATGAAGAGAAACATTACAGGCTAGCCATCCTTATATACAATTTTCCATAGCAAGGGCAAGATCAACTAATTTAATTTAAATTAAAGATCTACAGGTTCAAAATATATGCCTATCTTCAGAGAGATATTTTTTAAAAGCAAATTATTTGTTATTTAAACATTGTTTAATGCTTAACTTAAAAATAAATTTCAATCAAAGTTTAAGCATTATTGGAAAAAAAAAACTTGAAGGCAAAATTATACAATTATCCTTAATTTTCAAAATAATATATATATATATATATATATATATATACTATACTTTAATTTCATTAAGATAATTACTTTGCACATAACTCAATGAGCAACTAAAAAATAGTATAGAGTAATATGTGTAATGTTCTAAAAATCTTATGAAATTCAAAGCAAAAACAAATATTGTGTTAGTTATATGCTTGAAAAATTCAACGCACAATGTATTGATATGTATCAAAATTCGAAACCTGCATTTTAAATATAAGTCATCACATTAATGATTAATTTATAAGCAAAAAACAGATAATAAGAAAGTTTAAAGTTTATATTCATGTTGTAAGCAATTTATTTGAAACTAAATTATTCAGTACTTATGTATTATACTGTCAAACAATTTCTCCAAACAAAAAGACATTGCTAATTAAAAAAAATGTCTCCTTTTATTGTTATTACTGTTTACATGAGTGCAGGAAGGGTTTCCACTATTGGTTACATATCGTTGCAATTGGTGACATCTTTTGATTTGATAAAATTCGTCGAAGATATATGTAAGTACTCAATTATTTATAAACTCAACATTTTAAAGCAGTTTTTTCAAAAATTTTATCTTTATCACCCCTGTTTATTTCATAACACATTTTCATATTTTTTGCAAAATATTAGCTACAAGCAAAAAATTTTATTTTGAGAGAGAATCATTTATCGTAATTTACACTATAGCAGCCATGGATGGTGCAGTATGCTTAAGCAATTACAGATGATTTCTTTGAACAAATATTAAATTATAGTTCCACTCAAGAAATTAAGTGCTTTAAACTCAAGAAATGCATCTTTCAATAAAATCTATAATACAATGCAATTGAGATATTCATTGAATCTTTATAATTTCAAATGGATAGGCATTTTGAAAAATCATTCTTACTACTGCTTATGAACCTTTAGATCAGTGATTCCCAAAGGGGTCTATATGGACCCCCAGGGGTCGACGTCAGCGAAAAAATGAATTGGGGGTCCATGAAGGATAAATAGGGGTCTGCGAAAGCATCTTCAGGATTTTTTCTCTATTTACATGGACATTGAAAGATTTCTGGTTTACGTGTTAACACTTTTTGCAACTTTCTCCCATTCCTAGAGTGGGGTCGCACAATGGACATCCCTAACTCTCACAAGAAACTAAATCATACAGGAATATGTTCATAAAGTTTTAAGAGTTTCAATTTTTCTCCTTCGAACATTGATTCCTTCTTTTCGGAATGTTCTTGATTTTTTTATTTTTTAATAGTTTTTTTCATCAATTTGTTCTTAATGACTATAAAATTTCTCCTTTGAACTTCCCAATTCTTTATTATCAAAATGTTCGCAATTTCTTATTTTTAAAAAGTTAAATTTTCTATGGAGTTTTTTCTTGTTTCAAAAGTACCTACTATTTTTAGAAGCTAAATTTTACAAGAATTATTTCTCAAAGTTCTAATGTTGTCCATGTTTGCTCCTTCAGACAAAATGCCATGTTTTCCTAGACTCGACTTTGAAAAACATGTCTTGGTGCCATTCTGGCACAACTTGAAAAATCTTTGCCAGAGGAAGGGTTATAAAAGGAATTTATCAATTATTAGTATATTATATTGATAATTATTGATTGATATTAGTTACTTTCAATCTACTTCTATTTCCTTTGTTTGAAATACATTTCCAAATCGTTCTTTTAAAATTATTTACCTAACAATCAATGGCGCAGCTGATTCCGCGTGGACCCCGTATCAAAATTCCGTCAGGGCCCATTTTTAGAAAAGAAAGCCCTGTTAGTGGTACTGTAGTTACACATGTTGGGGGCTTCTGTAGCTTGGGGGCCCCATATCATTGATACGGCTGAGATGGTGGTAGCTACACCCCTGCAAACGATTTTTTACCGCTAGGATGCTGGTTAAAGTGTAGAAGAGTGGGCCTCCTTGGCGAAGTGAAGTTTTTGGTGACCGGAATTAGTCACCAAGCAACTTAATTTAATGACAGGTGCTCCAAGAAAAAATAAAGAAATATTATGAGAAATAAAAAATATTTATAAAAAAATTGCTTAAATATTTATAAAAAAAGGTTAACCGGTTGGTAAAATCCTAGGAGAGCCACAACTTTGGCAACGAACCGTAAAAAGCCTTCAGCCAGTACGAGATGGCGTCAAGTGAATAAAGCGGGATAAGGTGGATGCATAATGGAAATATATGTAAACAATACAGAAATTAAACATTTCAGATAAAAAATATATAAAAACCGCACTTACTTTCTTACTGCTGATCTTTTCCAAGTGGAGGGTACAGCGTAACAACAGATTTTAAAAAAGCATTGAAGGTCTCATCGCTAAGCGGAGGATCGTGTGAGCTCCGTCATATATTTTCTGAGAAGTAATGGTCGAACATGTCTTCGGCATGGCTGGTACGATTTCGAAGAAAGCTCTTTCGCGCTTTTGTCTAATCACATTTAGGACATTCATAACTCAAAGGAATCTATCCTTCCTTCATACACCATTCAATCAATTCTTTCTTGCCTTTTGCATTCAACAAAATAAAAAATTCTAAGGTATATTTACTCACGCACGCAGCCATACTTCCAGCTCGGTGCCCAACAACAAAATTAAATTCGAAAAGCCCGCCGACAAATACGAAAATTCCAGAAATAATTAGGTTTACCATATCTAGTGTACTAAAGTAGGTTTACCAAGAGGGTGCAATTATCCCCAACCAAAATAATTCGTGGCAATGGTGTGGGCTCTCCTAGGATCGAACCAAAAGGTTGCTTGGCGACCGGAATCAGTTGCCAAGGGGTTTAACTTATACACTTTTTATATTCTACACTTTCGCCGAATAATTTTAGTGCGGAAAAACACTGACAAAAAAACATACGTGAATACTCAATATTGCTTTTGTTAAATAATCATTCAGAGCATTTGGGAGAAAAAACTTTCGGAATATAAAATATTGCATTTACTATGCGAAGAAATTCAAGCACGTTGTATATTTTCATTTCAGAAATTCTTTTACAAGTACCGTAAAATCCGGCGTATAACGCGCACTTTTAACACAAAAAAATAGGATCAAAATTTACGGGTGCGCGCTATACGCCGGATCTTACGGTAGTTCAATACATTAAAAATAAATCTTAGCTAAATGGACAGTTTAAGGAGTTCCTTATATATTTGAAGTTTTGTTTATTTTTCTGAACAGACAAAATAGATATTGAAAATTTCGACTTCGTTAACGCACAAAAATACACGTCCGTTACAAAAGAAATACAATCAAATAGAAAAATGAGATATACATTGCAATGAAAAAATGAAATTACCTGATAGCACGTGGTAATGCTGTTTAAGACACAAGAATCAACAGGTCACCCTACATTCAAGAATGCCCTCTTCGGACTGATCTTGTTAAAATTCGCTTTTCCCTGGTTGCAACAATTTCTTTCTCTGATTGGTTCAAGAACTAGGATGATGTCAGATGAACAAAATTTTCAGCCATGCGCCATCTGTTGTCGAAAAATTTGAAATATTCCTTTTTATTTAAATATATTGTACAGTGGGTGATAGGTTAACGAGCATAATCCGTTCCAAGACTATGTTCGCTATCCGAATTTTTCATTAACCGATCATCGATTCACCTTAGACTTCTATGTGAAATCGATTACTTCGTTCTGGAGACCCTAAAAATTAAATTTTAAAAAATGTATAATTTTTTAGTACGTTTTTAAAAAAATATGTCCTTTTCATTTTTTGCTTATGGGGCGCTGATGAATATATCCAATGTCGATTGCTTTTCTCTCTTTTTCAGGATTTTCCAGAAGTAATTAATAGCATTGTCGTTGTAAAGATCCCCAACCCTACTGACATCAGCTTGGTTTGGGTGCCATTCTAAGACCAATTTACTCAGACTTCCTCCCACTTTTTCAAAAGATCTTTAGTGGCAGATGTCGGCATTGTTCCTCTTTCATCTTCCTCTTGTTCAGAAGGAGACACATTTCGCTGTGTTTCTTGGTGTTCTTCATTCAAAATTTCTTGGAGTTCTACTGTTGTCAGTTTATCTTCATGTCCCATTATGAGCTTTTCTATGTCATCCTCGTTCGCCTCCGATTCAAGATCTCGAGTAGTTGTCAAAATTTCATCCATAATTTCAGGGAAGTGAGCACCGTGGCCCTTTCAAAAAATGATTGGAAATGTAAAACGACCTTTATTGAAATGAAAACGACCTTTGTTGAAACATCTCACTTCAAATTTATCATGAAAACCATCTCATTTGAAATTAATCATGAAAACTGTCTCATTTGAAACCCTCTCAGTTGAATTTAATCATGAAAACCATCTCATTTGAAACGAAAACCATCTCATTTGAATTGAAAATCATCTCATTTGAAACCATTTCACTTGAAATTAATCACGAAAACTGTCTCATTTGAAATTAATCATAAAAACCATCTCATTTGAAACCATTTCACTTGAAATTAATCATGAAAACTGTCTCATTTGAAACCATCTCATTTGAAACCCTCTCATTTAAAATCATCTCATTTGAATCGATCTCAACACCGTGTTTTTGTTCCAACCTTTTCGTTTCTCTCATGGGAACAGCTTTACTATCACCCACCCTAGAATTTAACTAAAAAAATGCGCCAAATAAGCGCGATAAATGATATTGTTTGATAACCCGTTCCATACAATTTTGGTCCAATCACAGAATGTCGCTTACAGCGCTCCCTTCAGGTAAAATGAAGAACTATTCGGAACTATGCGGAAGATTTTCGAACGCCAAATTCTCTTTTCTAGCCAAGGGTCGATCGCCATTCTTGAGAGGACAGGATTCTAGCAACCGTATGCAAGATTATTACGCGGGAAAATTACGCGTAGTAATACATTAAACTCCTTAAGAAGGGCGGTGTTTTCTAAATCAGATCACACTGCTTCTAGAGTTGATTTATTATACAAAAGATTATTTTTTACTGTGATTCTTTTAAATTATAATTGACCAGTAAGAGATATAATTTGGAAGTGAATAAAAATTACAGTACAATATGTATATATATTATTTTACTACCCATGTGTTTTTTTTCATTACTTTTTTTCTTTTTTAACTCCTAGATTTTGAAAAAAATAACTATTCTGTTCTTTTTAAAAAAAAATTTGTGGAAAATAAATTCTGAATTTTTAACAACCAAAACAGGGAAACAACAAGATTCTCAAAAAGGAGTGATTGTAAAGAATATAAATAGATTTCTCAAGTTATAACATCAAATTTTCAGCATCTTTCAGAACAAACTAAAACACATTTAAAAAAAAACTGGAAAATCTTAACTTTTATTTTTATACATTTATTATATTTTTACATTTGAAAATGCATTTTTATTTTTGTACGTTTTCAGTGTATGCTAATACACTTTTGAAATTTCTTCATTTTTTAAAATTCTATTTGGTTTTCTTTTAGTGCTGTATCAACTTAAATGAATTAAAGCATTTGTTTCATTTAGTAAAGCCCTTTTATATTTATGTCTGTGTAAATTAATTGAATAATATTTTTCTCTAAAAAAGCTATAAAAGATGTAAAAATTCTTATCAATGGGAAAAAAAATTGAAGACTTTTCCATACTATATTTTTCCATATTTTAATCAACTTCTAACAACAATTATAGCCAAAATTATAATTGACGTAATTTAAGTGTCAGTGTAAAAAATAAAAGGTTTCCCCCCCTGCTTAAAGATAATGATGATATATTAAATTCTAAGTGCTCTAATTCATTAGGTGTTTCCGATAAAAAAGTTAATAAATATTTAAAAATACTATATAAATATCCCCAAAAAACTTGGAGAGAAAATGATTTTAAAAACATTTTATTACAGTTAAAGGCTGAATATTACATGAACAAGGAAATTCTAGAATGTGAGAATGCAATTACTTATGTCTATTGGTAAAATAAAAACGAATGTTTTAATCAGCACCGAATTTAGATTTATTCAGATTATAGCCGATTCTGAAAAAAGGATAACATTAGAATTAAATTTGCTTGATCTTTCTCTTTAGTTTTCACCCCAATTAGGACAAGTTTACATTTATATAAATAAATCAAACATTTCTATTTAAATCCTTAATATTTTTTTTCTCTCGAGCCTTTAAAAAAAATCCTTCTTAAAGTAAAACCTAGAAAAAGCTTATATAAAATAAAATTTCAGTAATATGATGAATTCAATATATGAAATATATGTTACCGTTAAAGAATGTTTAATTAAGTTTTTTTTCATAGAATAACTAGATATTTCATAAAATAACTAGACATGTCAGTTAAAGTAAATAATACATGAACAATTTCATACTTTACCTAGTTATTCCATGAAATAGCTAAAGATAGACCATTAAAGTGAAAAATAAGCAATTTCAAAGATGTTTTATAAATTAATTGATCATAAGTAGCTAAAATCTCTCGAAAAATACATTTGATCTCTTTTGCGGAAGACTGATAAATAATTAGAGAAAGTAAAGATGATATAATTTATAGTTTAAGCTGGTTTTGTGCGATAGAGAGGGGCCGCATGAAAAAATTGCACAAAAAAAATATTCCAAACATTTCATAAATCCTTACATTTAACAAACTAATTCGTGGAAATACTAAGAAAAAAACTTTTTATGCGGTGGATAGGAACCTCATAAAAATGTCGCATTTATAAAACAGGCCAATTATTTACGAAATTTATGTAAGAGTATACTTCCATAACAAAATAAATAATTAAATATTACACATGGAAACATTTTTAAAACATATAGTGTCTTATTGTATATACGGATAAGTCTTTAAAATGCACATACATAATTCATTGCTACTCATCGTAATGCAAAGTCCCGTAGTGAATAAGTTCAAAATCGCTTTCGTCACTTGAAGGTGTAATTTCAATTGATTTATTTTTTGGCAACATAAAGTAAGAGATAAGTTTTTGTGACGAAGGACATGTGGTCAGTTGTTTGTAAATGTCGCGATAACCAGCTATAGATGATTGAAGCCCCGTCTTCATAATTTATCAAATTATTGATAATGTCTCTGTCATTGAAAGTTTCGTCTTCAATCAAGCGCGGGCTACTGGAGCATTGAGAGAAAGCAACTGAATGCGCATTGTCCGGAGACTGTTTATAACAAATGAACAGAGCGTCTTGAAGTGTCTACATTTCAGTGGCGTAACGTACACCCCCGCATCAAGGGGAGGGGCAGGACACTAAGGGCCCAAGGCCTGACTTCCGCTAAATACGTATTTACCTAATTTATAAAATATTAAAGGCAAAACCTTACTTTAAGGGGGCGGGTACTAACATTCTCCGTTACGCCACTAGTAAATAGATAGAAAACATTATAGTACTCCCGAAGCCATTGAAATTCATACACCGCATAAAAAAAATTTCGCACAAAAAGGAAATCGCATAAAAACAGACCACACAAAAACAGGTACGACTGTATTATATTGCTGATATTTCTACTACTTAAACAGAAAAGGGGAAAAAAGAATATGTAGCAAAAATAGATTAAATTAATTATATATAATCGACAAAAATACATGCTGGGAAGAAAAACTGTTGCTTCGTACAAACATAGTGTAAACTTTTTAAAACAAAAATGTAAGAAAATATTGATTTAAATTTTATGAGATACATTTATTTTACTTTTCATTATTTACTAGCTGGTATACCCGTTCTTCGCACGGGTGAACTGAAAAATTAAACAACACAGATTGAAGGATAAAGAAGTTTTTAATGAGTTAATTTTACGTGAATTGCAAATTAAATAAAAAAAGCTTTTTGCATATCTCAGCTAAACCAAATAAAAAAAAAAAAGAAAAAAAAAACCTTTGTTAAATTTTAAGTATGTAGATCTAATAGCTGATAAAAAGGATTTATTTTTCTAAATTTATAATTCCCCGTAACCCTTTTGAGGATCGATTTTTCAAATACGTTAATACTTTACACACCGCATTATGATTAACTGCAGTTTTTTTTTATACAATTTTTTTTGGATCACTACATGGAAGATTAAGGGATATACATAAACAAAATATTCAACTTTTCGAAATTTAATCCGTTGGAGCTAATAAATTAATTAAAGATATTCCACTGTAAAATTAATTATATGCACCGTTCACTGAAAATAAATAGCCAAATCGTTGTCTAAGGTCTTCATTAACCTACAAAAACATAAGATACTTAAATTTTGACGTAAACTATTTTTGCGGGACAAAAATAATAATCGTTGCAATCCGCTGAAAACGCAATATCTGCTACAAAACTATTCGCCTTCCCCGCTAAAATTCTCATCATAGAACCCGTGCTGCCATAAATCTTGGAAGAGTGGATTTCAAAGAATATTCCTGCTAAGTATTGGTAGAATATTCCTTCTAAGTCGGCGTGATAGTTAGGAGAAGGGGATGCCAGCTCAGGTGTCTTCCACGTCAGTTGACCATGGTTCAAAATTACGTGGTCCGTTGCCAAAAGCCTTCGTGTAGCTGAACAGTGTGACGTTAATGTTCACTCACTCACTCCAAAAAATACAGTACAGTATTTATATTTATTTTTATACTTAAAATGCAATATCCGCCTATTCAATTAAAATTATAGCATTATAATTAACTACTAACCACAAACAAATTTTGAAAATTTGTCCAAATGATGTAGTGTGAAAGAGAAAGTTTATTTTCTTTAAGTACCAGAACCGATAAAAGCATTTATTTTGAAAAAAAATCAATTTCTTACTACCAAATGTGCATAATAAAATCATAAAAAAACACATTCAAATAAAGAGAGATTTATAACAACCTCTCCCTTCAAAACTAAATTTTATTCTGAAAATAAAAAAAAAAATAGGGATTTTATGCTGATCACAGGAATTAATTAGAAGCGAGCACCTTGCGTAGCCAAAACAAAAATGGTTTCTTCACAAAAAAAAGATAGATAAATGCTGTCGTGAGCTTTTTTGCAGCGCACGCCAGAATTGCTTGCAGATGCCAGAATTTTTCCTTACTTGACAAATATAGTTTTATTTTGGACACTTCACACAATATCTTTATAAATTATAGCCTATGTGTTATTCTGATGTATAAGCTATATTACTGTAAAGTTTCATTAAAATCCATTCAGTTGTTTTTGCGTGAAAGAATCACAAAGATCCTCACAAACTTTCGCATTTATGATATATATATCTAGATAGATATCTAGATTAGGGCAAGGATTGCCATGATGACACTTTGGATTGAACTGCTTATTATTTTTGTAACACACAAGCACACTGTTTATTATTACACTGTCCCCGTTCTCTCCAGACAGCGCGGGGCTTCTGACGTGACGCACCAAATCAAAATGACCAAAATATCATTTTTTAGTTTTATTTAGTTATATTCGTGGCATTATTATTTTTCGATTGATATAGAAACTGAAAATTAGGAACTCTGTATAAAACTTCAATTGAAAAATATAAACAAATTAGGAGAAATTCGACCATGCCCTCTTCTATATATATAAAAATGTTGTGTTGGTTTGTGTATGCGCGCTTAACTCAAAAAGTTCTGCATGGATTAATCTAACATATTGACACAACGTTGCATTTGTCTCTGGTCAGGATCTTAGGTACTTTTTATTTCGAAATTCTCTCTAAATTTTTTTAAATTTAATTTTTAAGAGATTTTTTGGTGTTATGACGTCATACGATGTCACGATTCGCTCTGAATGCGAAAATTTAAACTTTACGCTTAGATTTTTCCAGATTATTGTATAACTCTTCTATGGTTATGTTTATGCGTTGTCATATTTATCTATTTATTGTCCTTTGATACGTATAATTGGGATTATTTTTCGAATAAATCATTTTTTTAAAATTCTCAAATTTTGTTTTGTAGCTTTGGCAACAGTCAGATAGCATTATTGCGGGAAGTCGTTAAATAAAGAGAACTTTTTTAGAAGAGGAGAGGGGAAGGAAACAGGGGGATGACAGTCTTCAGGGTTACAGAGCTTAGCAAATTTCTCGCCAATATCGGCGCTTGCTTTGAATACGATGCCAATCATTCATTTTCGCATTAGACGTGGACCTGTTCACACGGTGAAAGCAGTATTCTTATCGAAAGCATAAAAAAATATCTAACCATCTTTCGAAATAGCAAGTTTAAATACATGGAACAAATTTATTTTAAATGAAATTAAATAATTTGTTCATTATATTTTGAATAAAGTTTAATTATGTAATTGCAGTGGTAAGTAATACACAAGTGCGAGCAGAAAGCGCTTACATTATTGTTTTTTTGAAGCTCCGCGTTTTCAACGAAACGATACTGGATTAATTTAGATAATACGATTACTCATGGCACGGAAATTCAAAAAAGAAGCAGCTCCTCTGTTGTACATTTTGTAGATGTTACGAATAAGTATTTTAAATATAACCAATAAGTGATTTTATCGGATCTTTTACAAATGTTTTTACTATAAATCGAAAGGGTAAGTTTTTTTATACAGAATAAAAAGCGTTTACTAAAGTGATTTGAAAAGCTTATTTTCGTATTTAATTCAATATTCTACAAAATATAAAGTTTATTTATAATTTTAGATAGCTTGTGCACTGAATATACATTGATAGAATTGTATTAAATCGGTTATTTGTTTCGCTCATTCTGTGGGTCATCAAATTACATTTTGATCGGTACGTAATCGTAAATACTTGTTTTATTAATAACAATTCAATATGTATATATATTCATAATGATACAAGTTGATTGACCGAAAGCTATGGTTTTCACTCTGACAATGAATCGAGTTTCTCTAATATTTTTGTTTAATATAAACGGAAAATTTTTAAAAGCTTAATATTTTATCACTTTATATCAAACTCTCTCTCTGTAAAAATAAAAAAAAAAGCAGACTTTCAAAATTAACTAGAAACAATTTTTTTCTCATACTTTCAAGCTAGATCAGATTTTAAATTAAACTCATTTTCAAACGGAAATTAGTATATATTCTTCCATAGTATAATCATATATCTACACACATAATGCATAAACTCGACTCAATTTGTTACTAAATTTATGCCAAATAGAATAATGAAAAAGTGGATTTCAATTATATGTTACCGCTAAAGTAATTATTCATATATAAATACATATTTGTGAAAGCAATTCTTTTTTTGTACCTAATGAAATTCGAGTTCGAACAAGATAAAAATTGAATTACATACTGCCTGTGTTATAGTTTTTAATTAAATGGTATGAAAAGCCTAAATTATCTCTACACGTTATGCTTAATGTAAACACAATAAGTTTTCTTATAAAGAGAAAGTTAAAAATTCACAAATTTAAAATGCAAGAATTCTTGTTCTGTAAGAAACCATAGGATACTCTCTTATGGTTTCCTCTTCTAAAATAACTATACTAAACGCCGAATTAAAAATAAATTCCCTTATTTAAATGCCTACAAAATGAACGAAAAGGTTTATTGAAATATTTTTTACCTTAGCAATAATAGAAACCACAATTGTTTCTTTACAGTAAATTATTTTAAATACAAGGGATGCATTTTCTACTATGTTAAAAATCATACGGCCAATTATTGACAAATTACTAAAAAAGAGCACTTCTAAATTTATATTAATTTAAGTATACAAAGCATGTTTTAATTTTTTTTTTTATGAAAAGTGATTAGAATTTTTTACGAGATTTTCCGGCCGTAATTTTATACCCTTGCTAATTTTAAATAATTTAAATAGAGTTTTTCCATAGAAATGTATCTAATTATAAAAATAAAATTTTATTTCTAAGAATGTCCCTAAAATAGACACGTTTACCTATATAATGGACATCATACTTAAATTCCTGTTTAATTTAATTATTGAGTTCCAACCCTCCTCCCAAACTTTTTAGACAGTCATAAAAGCGTGATTCTTGCTGATTAGTGTCTGGGGGTAAGGATGATAATCTTATTTTTTCTGCTTTTTAACTCTTCAAAACATGCATATACTCTGAAAATAGTTTATTTATTCAACCATATAATAGTATTACTTCTATTTGTTATTCTTCCGTGCTCTTTTGATAAATACTGAAGTGGGGAAAAAAATTACTTTTGAGTCAAAGATAATATTCACAGTCCTCTAGTGTAAATCAATTGCTTTTCATGTAATGTTAAATACAGTAAATTATGCCAATCCTAGATCATAATGACGTATAAAAATTTAATCACGCAAAGTGATAAAGAATATGGTGAAGCATTGAATATCGCAAAATGGGTGATGACACAGATAATTTTTATCAAATTGCAACTGTAACATTTTTTTCTGAAATAAAAGGCCATTTAATTTCATAAATAATTGCATTATATATATATATACAGTGGCGCACATAAGGGGGGGTTCGCCCCCCAAAGCCCTTGATTTTTTTCCTATTGATTAAAATAATTAATTAAATGGGGGAAATAAGCAATGCATATTAGAAATATTTATGATATTGATCCCGTTTCTACATCGCCATGAGGTAGGAATCTCGATGTGTTTTTTTTATAGAGGTATCGCCAGGAGCCATAACTCTCTTAATCGCAATCTTTTACTTTATAGAATAATCTGGACAAAGCCAATTTTTAATTTTTGACCCATTCTTAAAATTGACGCATTTCCATTGTTACCAGTAACTGCAATCATCACACTGAACCATATTTTTTTTTAAGTCGTTGCACTTTCACAATGATTGCAACGCCAAAAGTTTTGTTTCAATGTAATTATTTTTTCTACTTCTTCCCAAGCTTGTGTAGTAAATAATTCTTGTACAGATATGCCAAATCATGATTTATAACAGAATCCGCAATTTAATTATCCGGTTTTAAATCCTGTACACTAAAAAGAAAAGTTTTAAATTTTCACTTCAATAAATGTTTTTTTTTTTTGTTTCCAAATTTACAAATTATGGGGGCTCGGCCGGGATCGATAAAATTTCGATTTGAACCAAAGTTTGGACAGTGAAAAAAAAAGCGTCCGTGGAGGAGACGCGCCGCCATTTTTTGGAAACTTCGTTCAACCTGTGTAGGGGTTGAATTTTTAAACTTCGCTCAACCTTTGTACAGGTTGAATTTTTAAACTTCGTTCAACCTGTGTAGAGGTTGAATTTTTCATTCAAACTCTGAATATTCCGCCTGTGTAGAGGTTGGAACTGTTGAACAATATAACCTGTGTAGAGGTTGAATTCTTCATTGGAACCGAGTGTGAATATTCCGCCTGTGTAGAGGTTGGAACTATTGACATAACACCTGCAAAGAGGTGTCCTATTAATAATTTCAAGAACTGTTTTTCGTCTATAACCTGCGAAGAGGTGAGATCTGTGGAATCAACGTTTTTCTTCAATTATTGGATACATCGTACGTGCGAGCAACAAGGGAGCTAGAAAAAAAAAGGTAGGATCTTTCCATATTTTTTCTAAAATGTATAAAAACGCTCTTAAAGAGGATCTTATAAGAGTTGTTAAGGATCTAGACCGTACTGTGGAGAGTACGGACACCATAGCTAAACTAAAGGCTAAAATTGAGAAGAGTAGTACATTTGAAAGTGATCCAGATTTCGTTAAAACTTTAATTAAAAACTGTATAGATGAGAGGGTATCGCGAAACGAAAGAGAGGCAACTCTAAAAAACAGAAAATTGAGCTCGCTAAACTTCAGTTAGCAAAGTTAGAAAAAGAAGTCGAACTTCAAACGGCTAAAAATGAAGCATTAAGTTTAAATCCTGCAGCTAAAGTCGAAGATAAACAGTTCGAAACAAACATAGAAAATATGATCAAAAGCATTAAAACTTTATCTCTTCCTGTTCCCACCAGATCTGAAAATTTTAATCTGTTCTTCCAATCATTAGAACGCGCATTTTTAACCAAGAAAATAAATGACGAATATAAATCTGAAATTTTAATAAATCTTCTGGGTGAAAGAGCTCATAATGTCTTATTGTATATTAAAAAGGAGGAATTAAATGACTATGAAAAACTAAAACCTATAGTACTCAGAGAATTCCAATTAACCCCTCGCGAGTGTTTAAACTCATTTAAAAACGCTGTAAAATCATCAGGCGAGACATACATCCAATTTGCTGCAAGATTGACGGCAAACTTCCAATATTATTGTTCGCTAAGAAAAGTTAATTCCTTTGAATCTCTATGTGATCTTTTAATTTCTGATAAATTATTTGAAACTTTAAATAAGGAAACCGCAACTCATATTGGCATTCGAGAAGCAGAAGATTGGTTTAGGCCTATTGCTAAAGAGTGCGATATTTATATTTCATCTAGAAGCGGATCACGTAAGGAAACTCCTATTGCTTGTGGATATACTGAAGACCCCTTTATATGCCACGAAACTATAAACCAAAGATTAAAGATAACTATCCCCAAAATCTTGAAAGACAAAATAAAAATTGCTATATATATGCGGTGATTCATCTCATTACGCAAGAGATTGTGAGAAGCGTTTTAAGCCTAAAGAATCTAACAGCCACATCCATAATAGAAAAAACGCGAATACTTTGAAAGTCGAGAGCGAAAAACAAAAAGCGATGAGTTCGCACAGCTCCAATATGTAAACATTTTTGTGGAAAATCAGCCCGTAACAGCCTTGATTGATTCAGGTTGCCAGATCCCAGTTCTAAATTCCTCACTAATTAGAGTGAACAAACCTTCCGAAGAGAGGATAACATTAAGCTCATGTTTTGGCAAAAAGCGTATGGTAGAAGTGTCAGCCATAAATCTTTCTCTTAATCAACACTCTCCCGGTCTAAGTGTTCGAACGGCAATATCACCGACCTTGACCGAAGATTTTATTATACATCCCAGTGTATATACTGAAATAAAGAAACTAAGCCATGCAAAGAGTGATGTTTTATTGAATGAAAGTGAATCCTCTTTAGGTGCTTATTCTTTTTCTAATTTTTATGTTGCAAATGTGATAGAAAACTCTAGTTATGATTTGTCACATGTTAAAAACTTTAATATTAGAAATGATTTGAGTTCTCTAATTAAGAATTATAAACCTAATAAAATTAAGAGTACTAAGTTAAAAATGAGTATTATAAGAGAAAAATGTTCTGATATAGTATTGTGTAAGAAAGTCAATGGTGTCATGAAAACGAGTTCCGTGGACTTCAACTCCCAGCACCCAACCTTTCACCTATGGAGAGTAAACATAGACGGTTTGCGATGCTCCGAAGGATCTTCGAGCACTGGCAGTGGAAACGGAGGAAAAAGAGTGATCGTTTTGAACAGACGTCCAGAACTCTAGAGAGGAAAATATCGATGCGTTCAAGCAAAGAAGAGCTTGTTAAAAAAGACGTTCTTATACCTGAGGGATCTGATAAAAACCAAGATAGCAAAATAAATGTTTCCCTGTTGAACCTTCCGGATGTCGAAGAGGTGCCTTCACATGATGGAGAAACTGTCTAGTTCAACAAAATTATGATATTTTAAATCTTTGTGTATTTGTTGTATAGTCCTTGTCTGTTCCGTCTTTTTTGTATGTTTCAGATTCTCCTCTGGTCTCGATGAAAAAGGAAAAAAGGAATACGTAACGCTGCGGACAGCGTACAGTCAGGCTGGCCGTTGTGGCATACAGCCAAAAGCAAGTGGTCTTCGATTGCAGGCGCAGCTAATGAGAACTGAAACTTTTGGACATTAGAGAAGAGCAAAGAGAGAAAGACTGAGGTGCGCGAGCAGGCGTTACCGTCGTCAAACCTATCTGTTAGAATAGCTACCTTTTTAATTAAATTTTGTTAAGTTTTAAAATAAAGTTAAAGAAAGACAAATGTCTTGAACCCTTTGTTTTCTCCCATATATATATATATATATATATATATATATATATATATATATATATATATATATATATATATATATATATATATTCTAAGAATGAAAATGTTGGAAAAAGAAATTTTTCTAAATGAGAGAGAGAGAGATTTTGTTAAATAATTTCTGCTACGTTTTATACTTTCTTGATTATCTCTAATTGTAACTATAAGAAAGTCAATAATTAGTGTGTGAAAATTCTTTTAAAATAATATGCAAAATCTAAATAAGTTTTTGGAAATTATAATTTAATGGCTAATTTTTATTTTTGCTCGAAAACGTATTATTTTATGTCATATTTTCGTATTAATTCTCGAGCAGTAGCTTTACAGGAGGAAACATACTTTAGGAAAGGAGAAAATTGATGTGCTTCGAGTGACACAACATCGATCAGTAAATACTTCTTAAGATGAATCCAAATTCCATTAATGACTATATCTTCATTATACTTGTCTGTTATAAAAACAAACTATGCTCTATAACAAACCCCTGATGAAGGGATTCAAGTGGTACTCTATTTCAGGACTTTTGATTTAAACCCTGAATGAAGATTGGTATGTGTGAGCATGTTAGAAGAGGAAAAATCTAAAATAATTGCAAAAATTGAGAATTATGTGAATAAATTTGTTGATGATAACTTGAACGAATAATATGGATGTGATGTGGAAGTTAGAACAGTGAGGTGTTTCTTATACAATAGCCACGAATCACTTTATTTATAGTATTTTACTAAAGATAGAAAATAAAAATTTATGTATAAGTTTATTTCTATAGTTAAGTTTATAATAGCTAAAGTTTTTGCAGTAAATTTAATTCTAAAATTTAAAAGGAAACAGAGTATTAGACGAATTTTTTTAGAAATGTGAATAAATGAGTCTTTCACACATACACAAAAAAAAACAAATCACTAATTACAAAAATGAAATTTAGCTAATAATTTAAAATATCACTTGCCTGTACAAATTCATTCTGATATAAGAACGAATTCATTTACCTTTAAAATGTACATTTTTTAATATTACCAATAAATATATATTATAAAAAAAACATAAATTTTTTCTTTATTTATAAGTGACTTCTTTTTTCTTACATAAGGATAAAACTCGAAACATGTAATTCATTTTCAAAGTATTATTAATCACAGTAAATGGATTATTAAAAATTATATAACAATTTTTTTATTTGTAATTGAGTTCCTCATTTACTAAGCTCAAATATATATTTCTTCTACAAAATTGAATCTATTAAAAATATTTTGATTTACGTGAATGAAAAAAAGAACCGATTGTTATTTTTACAGTGAAAATTTCATACGCAAGGGAATTTAGCTATTATACTCAAGACACGGAAGAAAAAACTGCCTGAAAAACAATCTCCCATTTGGGACAAAACTTTTATGTTTCAATAAACCACTACGGCATAGAAAAATGCTATAACGCCAAACCAGGCAACCCAGAATAATGACGTCATTGCACATCTACCAATGACAAGCAACCTCTTTTCCTTTGACCGTGCCGAAGAGGAATGCCCGAGGGTGTGAGGAACTCAAAAAGTGCTCTTTATTTAACGCTACGCTTATCGCGGGATGTTTACAACTTTGATTCAATTCTACATCGTGTTTTTTCTGTAATTTTAAGCTAAATTTATTTCTCCTTTTTTAAATTCTTGAAAATTATGTTTGACATCTGTACGCTACTTATTTTCCTGCCAAATAGTTGTTAAAATTCCTAATAGTTTTGAGGATAATAAAGACTGGCCGGCTGAGCTCCAAAATAGAATATTGAAATTTTCCTCCAGTAAGCTTAAATTAAATTAATTCATGGTATAATGTTCACGTTTATTTATTTTTTTTTAGTAACAACGTTTTTTTTCCGTTGTACCCTTACCTCAAATCAAAAGATACCGCGATATGTTTTCAATGATTGGAATGGGCCATTTGGCGCAGTCCTTTTTTTTGGTGACTAAAAGCGGTCGCCAAGGTACTTCTTTCGGAATTATTTATTTTAGAATGAATAAAAATCGCAAAATCCGAAGAAAAATCGTCAAATATGAAGTGCCCCCCTGTACTACACTTGAACCTTTAACACAATATTTTTTTTCTGCATGGCGAAAATTTAATTTGGCAAAATTAATCGACAGGATTTTTAATAAAATTGTTTTTTCCCTGTTTTAGACAAATTTTAAATTTCATTTGATACTTACGTATTATCGCAACAATAGCCAACGTTCAAGGTAACTTGCAAAGTTGGCAATCCCATTTTCGATTTGTTGTACGCGCTTAATTGACAATCATGTGCTTCGTTTTATACAATGCCGCCAATAGGTTGCGATAATACGTAAGAATCTTTCATTTGATGTTACTATTGAAATACAAATGGAAAAACAAAAATTTTCTGATGTATATCAATATATTTGAACTTTACTTTGTTTTTTATGATTTGAGTTTATATTATAACTTTCTTTAGCAAATTCTATTAGTAATTTGTTAACAAAACACTTGAAGTTATTACGGTTTGCTTTTGTCAGGGATGTAACTACCCCGTATCAATGATGCAGGGGCCCCAAAGTGTTACTACAATTCCACTAACATGGTGCTCATATCTAAAAAATGTCCCCCGGTATCAAAGAATTTTGATACAGAGCTTTTTTGCAATTTCATGTGTTTTTATTTCAACCTTTTTAAGTATAGTCAATCGGCTTCACTGAATAAAATTACATTGCAGGAAATTGAACTTCGGTAATACTTGCCAAGCAAAAGCAGTGCTAGGGGTAATTGCACATCAAATTGGAATAGACATCCGTGAATAAGCAAAAGAGAAAGATGGCTCAAAATGTATTGAGGAAGCAGGTGGTCGTAAGATAATAATTATTTTATCAAATTATGCTTTCACATTGATAAAGATAGTTCAATTCTTTTTATGTCAATTAAAGTTAGTATTGTATTTTGTTTTTTAATTCATTTTTAAGCTCGGGATATATATTTTGAATTATTTTTATATACAAAATACTAATTTAAATTCTGTACGCTATGGATTTTTTTAGGCATTATTTTTCGAAATATCGCCACAAACAAGTAACGTACTGATTGAAATTTTCCATGTGTTTTATCTCTCTCCAAGGATCCTAAATTAATTAAATATATAATTTTTATTTTTTTGGCAAAAATTTAAACTTTACACATAGTTTTTTCTGGATTCTTACATATTTCTACTATGTTTATTGGTTGTCATATCTTTGTTCTTTTATAAGCAATTATGATTAATTTTTGAATAAATCTTTTTTTTGTTGTTGTTGTTTCTTATCCTCTAATTGTCTGACGAAGTCAGACAAGATCCATTAAATTGTTGACCCTCAAAAAAATCGATAACAAGAAGGGGAGAATCGTACAAGTCTTCTCTGGAAAGACCCAGACAGTCCAGGATATGTTCGGCAGAGGCCTGCTGAACCTTGCACTTGGAGCAGAACTTAAAAGTCTTCCTGCCCTCAAAGAAGGAAAGACTTTTCGTGTGTCCACTAGCCAATCTGGAAATGGCCGTTTTAGATGCTCTGTCGCAGTTGAGATCCAGAAAAGAGCCCGGTTCCCTGGCCGCATACCAGTGGTGGGAGGGAGGAATCTTCCACTCCTTAGATAGTTGCCTATTAACTTTGGACTGGTGCTCTGAGTAGGTAATGGCAGGAGAGGAGGTTGTTAAGAGACTACAGCCCTCTCTGGCTAAGCGGTCCGCTTGCTCATTTCCAAAGATGTCAACATGGGATGGTATCCACTGAAAATGAACATCGTGATGCTTTGAAATAAGTTTGAGATTGTGAAGGATGGAGATGTTTGTTTTGTCTCCTACTTGAGTCCAATTGTGTAGATGTTGAAGGGAACTGCGACTGTCCGACAAAATCCAGAGTTCTCCATAGTCACTTTCATTGATAATAGCTTCGAGGCCAAGTTTGATTGCCATTAGTTCACTTTTAAAGACCGAAGAGAAATCCGGGTTACGGTGACAGAAATAAAAAAGTTTTGACCAGAATTTTCTATGTAGATTCCACTACCTGCACGATCGTCTAGTCTACTGCCATCTGTGTAAATTTTAATGGCGTCACAGGGGATTTCATTAATACTTTCCAATGCAAGTTGCCTAAGATGAGCTGGGATGAGATCTTGCTTTGTGACCGGGGCAGACATGTTGAAGTGGAAGTGGACTCTGGGAAGTCCCTCTGATGGACTTAAACAAGATTTTAAGGAGTGGGGTTCGATATGAGATGAGGGCAACTGCAGATGATCAGCATAACTGAAAGGGCTGTTTCTCTTCAGTCTCTGATTATTGTGCCAATTGTTAAAGTATAGAGAGGTTTTGTTGTGATGTCCATAGCTAGAAAGTTTATTGAAGTAATTGGTGAGGATATTTTTGCTTCTAAGATGAAGAGGTTGGAGATCAGCCTCGAAGAGGACAATTTCTTTCGGGCAACTACGTCTCAATTCAGTAATAATTCGCGCAGCACCGAGCTGAATCTTTTTCCAATTTCTCAAGACTGGCGGCGGACGCACAGCAGTACACTGGAAAACCGTACTCTAGTATGGGCCTAATGAGAGCCAAAAAGGTGTCTCTCAATGTTACAGCATCGGCTCCCCAGTCTTTGCCCGCTATAAATTTAAGAATACTTAAACGTTTTCTACATTTTGAGACAATATGATCTATGTGCTTATGACTTGACCATTCAGGATCAAGGACATATCCGAGATATTTTGGGTGCTTTTCATAAGCAAGATTCTTGTTATCCATCTTTAAGATTGGTTGATAGCTGTACAATCTTTTGTTGGTGGTAAAGAAAGTAGCGATGGACTTTGTAGGATTAAAACAAAGTTTGAACTCCAAAGCATAGTCTGAAAAAGAAGATAATGCATTGTTGAGATTCCTTTCCATCTCAACCAAGTCTCTTCCTGAGCACCAGATGACGATATCGTCTGCAAACAAGCCTACTCTCATCTCAACTGAAGGTATTTTCTCAATGCCTGCTAAATATAATGAAAATAGAATAGGGCTGAGGACAGAACCCTGTGGAACGCCCTGTCCAAGCACAACAGGATCCGAAAAAGTGTTGTTAAAATTTACTCTCATAGATCTGTGATGCAGGAAATCCGAAATCCATGCAAAGGTGTTACCTCGAATATTAAAAGTGTCATGTAATTTAATTAGTAGCTTGTGCTTCCAAACTCTGTCAAACGCTTTCGTTAGATCCAGAAGAGCAGCCATAGTATGGTGGGTGGGCTTGCAATTTTGTGCATCTCTAATGCTCTGACAGAAGGAAATAATTTGATCGACAGTACTATGGCCTCTTCTGTAGCCATACTGTTCACCAGGAATTAAGTTCTTGCTGTCCAAAAAGTACTGAATTCTGATTAATATCATTTTTTCCATTATTTTGCAGGTAGTACTTGTTAGGGTAAACCAGATAAATGCTAAATTATCTTTTTTTTAAATTATACTTTTAACAACTCAAATTTTGTTTTGTAATTTTGGCAACATTCCGGTAGCTTTAACACAGGATAATCAATTTTTTAAATTTTATTTGATCTTATTATTTAAATACACATGAGGTTTTCTGATATATATTATTTGTTAACAGAATACTTGAAGTTTTCATGTTTTGCTTGGTACTTACATATTGATTGACGGGATTTTAAATAAATAAGTTTTTTTCTCTATTTTAAACAATTTTTTAAATTTTATTTGATATTATTATTGAAATACAGGTTAGGTTTTCTGATGTATCATTTGAGTCATCAAAATATCAAACCATATTTTTGTTTTTGATGGCTTTTAAAAATTTAAATTTATGTTATAATTTTCTTAAACAGATTTCATCAATTATTTGTTAACAGAATACTTGAAGTTATTACGGTTTGTTCTGTACTTACTTATTAACGCAACAATCACCAACATGCAAAATAACTCAACAAGTTAGCAACCCTGATCTCCCATGGTTGTATGAGCTGAATTGGTAATTTATATTGAATTAATCATAATATTGGTTCTTTTATTTTTAAAATCTTTTTAAGATTTTATTTTATGTTATAACTAGCTGTATCCAGCTACATTTTGTTAGGGTTCAAAATGGCACCCCGCAGAAAAACGAATTTGAGTCGTCGCAGTCGCCATGCAGAACAAGAGAGAAGACGGCTTTCAAATATGACTGAAGAAGAGCGGATATCTGTACGAGAGAGAAACAGATTAGGTATCATTCAGAGGCGCCACACTGAACCTGCAGAAAGTCGATCAGCCAGGCTTGAGGATGAACGATTGCGAACACAGCAGTCGCGTTCTGCAGCAACAGATTTGGTTCGTTATCAACGGAATGGATGCGAAAGGGTAAGGATAGCTGGAACACGTACCCAAAGAACAGCAGATCTGAATCTGCAATACCATCGTCTTGCTTTCCGGTACAATCCAGCTATTGATTATAGTTCAAGTCGAAATGTTGTTATTGGACAGAAGAGTCATGTCTGTACTTACTGTACGGCTCTAAAGTTCAATAATGAAACAAAAGGGATGTGTTGCGCTGTTGGAAAAATCAAATTGCCTCACCTTGAAGCACCACCAGAGACACTGAAAACTTTACTTGCTGGATCTACTGCCGAATCAAAACATTTCCTATCAAACATCGGGAAATACAACACTTGCTTCCAAATGACGTCATTTGGTGCAGAAATTGTGACTGCTCAATTCATGCCAACTTTTAAAATCAAAGGACAAATATATCACAAAGCTGGCTCACTGCTCCCGTTCAAAGATAGTGACCATAAATTCCTTCAAATGTACTTTATCGGTGATGATAAAGATGAAATTGATGCACATTATGGAATACATACTTCACTAAGAAGATCCATTATTTCACAACTGCAGGAGCTCCTTCACGAAAGGAACAATTTGGTGCAATTGTTTAAAATAGCTATTGATATGATGCCATCAGATACTCACAAGATCGTTATTCATGCAGACAAAACACCCGTTGGAGAACATGTCCGAAGATATAATGCTCCAACTATAAACGAAGTGGCAATTGTCATGGTCGGAGATCAGTTCCAACCTAGAGACATTGTTCTCCATCGAAGAAACGATCAATTAATAAACGTCGGGGAAATTCACTGTTGTTATGATGCTGTGCAATATCCAATTATCTTTTGGGATGGTGCTGATGGATATCATTTCAATGTGAAAATGGTTAATCCAGTTAATGGGGCAGAAATCAATAAAAAATGCAATGCAATGAACTTTTACGCATACCGCTTAATGATTCGGAGGAACGAGGACAATTATATTATGAAATGCCGTCAGTTGTTTCACCAGTACATTGTTGATATGTACGTAAAAATTGAAACGGAACATCTGCTATTTCTTATATTGAATCAGACAAAACTTTGCTCCGAAGAATACATTCATTTGCGAGATGCAGTTGTAAATGAGGGTAATGCAACCAACATTGGAAAGATGATTATTTTGCCATCTTCATACATAGGCAGTCCGCGTCACATGCAGGAATATGCACAAGATGCAATGGCATATGTTCGCCATTACGGGCGTCCAGACTTATTTATCACCTTCACGTGCAATCCAGCTTGGGATGAGATACAGGAGTTGTTACTTCCTGGACCGCAAGTGGATAGGCATGACATCATAGCACGTGTTTTCAGACAGAAACTTAAGTCACTGATTGATTTTATTGTGAAATATGAAGTATTTGGATCTGTACGCTGCTGGATGTATTCAGTAGAATGGCAAAAGAGAGGATTGCCACATGCACACATTCTAATCTGGCTGTACAATAAAATAACTTCAGACGAAATCGATGATGTGTGCTGAGATTCCACAGGCTGATATCGATAAGGATTTACATGCAGTTATTATCAAAAACATGATACATGGACCATGCGGTGCGCTAAATTCAAATTTCCCTCTCATGCATGTTTGGGACACTATTCCACAGTACACTGAGTTGTACTTTAAATTTTAAACTAGAGTATTGGAAGGGGTGTTTGGGGGAGTGTGAAATGTGTTTTTGTAATTTTTACATTAAACGGAATCGAGCCCCCCACCCAGTTGATCAGGCAGATTGCAAATATTTTTAAATATAAATGCTTGGAAATCCTCGTCTTAAGACTGCGCGTGTACTCTATTTCGAAAAATTAAACGTGGATACCCTCTCATGCATGTTTGGGACACTATTCCACAGTGCACTGAGTTGTACTTTAAATTTTAAACTAGAGTATTGGAAGGGGTGTTTGGGGGAGTGTGAAATGTGTTTTTGTAATTTTTACATTAAACGGAATCGAGCCCCCACCCAGTTGATCAGGCAGGTTGCAAATATTTTTAAATATAAATTCTTGGAAATCCTCGTCTTAAGACTGCGCGTGTACTATATTTCGAAAAATTAAACGTGGATACCCTCTCATGCATGTTTGAGACACTATTCCACAGTACACTGAGTTGTACTTTAAATTTTAAACTATAAAATATTTAAAGCTATGTTGAGATTTTTGTATATAAAGTGTACGAAGACTTTTGTGACGTAATTTTTAGTAGCTTTTTGATTATTAATTTTTAAAATTTATAGTTATACTATTTTTAAAAAAATGATTAAGTCATTCATTAAGAACATGTTGCGGATAATATAAAAAATTACGATTCCAAAATATTTATTTATTAGCAGAAAACATTAAATTTTTTTATAGGAAACTAGCATCACGGCCCGGCGTTGCACGGGCTTTCTTTACTTTTAAAATTTTCCCTTTCCTTCACACAATCAGCACTTCTAATACTCTTTTTCAAAATGACTTCCACCCCCTCCCCCCAGCTCCTCCGATTAGCCCGGTGTTACTCGGGAAACAAAAAACTTTTAAAAAATAATGCTTTAATATTTCTCGCAAAAGGGAAAAAACAAAAAGCACAATTTTAAAAAAAATCCCGTAATTTTTAAGATATTTTATCAATCTTTGTACAGATTACGGTTAATATCGTTCTACACACGGAAAAACAGTTTTTTTTTGCTCCATTTTTAAGTTAATGCCTTCGAACCTCATACATCGATTGCAAACAATGGTAATTTTTAAACAAAAAACTTTTAAAAAAATGCATAATATTTCTCGCAAACAGGGGAAAAAACGAAAAATACAATTTTTTTTTAAAAAAAACCGTAATTTTTAAGATATTTCATCAATTTTTGTACAGATTACGTACAATATCGTTTTACACACGGAAAAAAAGCTTCGTGAGATTGTGACGACTTACGCGTCTTTTCTTTAATAAGTCCTTTGGGTTCTTTGAGCCAGAATTAATGGCAACTCTTTTCCAACCAAATCCAAGAAACGAGAAGTGAAGAGATGCAAATAATACAGGATAAATATAGGATCTTAGAGTAAACGTGATGGCAATGACGGTAATGAGGGCAATGATGGCAATGTAATGGTAGTGTAAAGGAATGTTCGACAATTAAAGGGCGGTGTGGTATTGGATGATTATTGAAGTTCATCGTTCAAGATTCAAGTTCTACGTGTTGTGGATAAACATATTGGTGATCGATTAGAAGTTAAATGTACAGCTGCATACCACTGTAGATAAAGACAAGTTTATTACAGAATAATATAAGGTAGGATTGATTACTTACTATAATTATATTTGAAGATTAGGCGGTTCAATTATTGATATAGGTCTGTATTATATTGTGTATTGCGCATTGTGTCATCGTAGATTCTCTCATTAAGTAGTTATATTATATTTGTTCAAAATTTAAGTTGAATATCTTAATAAAGTCATATTAAGATAATGTTTGATTCTAGTTCTTACGTTAACCCTACACCTCTAGCTCACGCTGATGCTTCGAGAGATGTATTTCCAAGGGGAGGTACATCACAAGATTATTTTTATAAATAAAGAAGTTGTTAAATATTTAAATAAAATTTTGAGTATTTTTTGAAAAATCGTAAAAAAAACAGTTTTGACATTTAATTTTGTAAATGACAGATTCTAAAAGAGAAAAGCATGAACTTTTTTAGTGTAAAATATTTTTTTGGTTAGCGCGAAAGAAAATGCAAGTGGAATGATTTAGAAATCGTTTTAATAAAAACATATCGATTTTGACTCATTTTTAAAAAATCGTAAAGAATAGAAAATATAATTATTTTGTAAAATAAATTATACCGTATCTCGTGGCGAAGTAAATGATCTTTCCAATTCTGTATTTATTTTTTGTCTCATGAAAAAAATTAGATCGTGTTTTAAAAACATCTGAAAAAAAGAAGTTCTGAGGTTTTGAACTTGACCCCTGGCGGTGAAAAATGACACTAATTATGCGTTTTAAGGTTTTTAATTAATATATTTTCAACTAATTGGAATATCGGAATATAAATGGTAAAAACGGATTCCTCTGATCATTCTCGAGCTTTTGGTACATTTGGCGAGTTTCTGCGTCGTACTGTTCGTGAGAAGATAGACGTACATACGTTTGTTTACATACGAATTTTAATAGTGGTTATTGCAAGTGTACGAACAATTTTGTGTTCCACTGTATTTCTTTTCCATTATTTTTAGCACTTCAAAGTATTTTAATTCAAGTTAATATATGAATGACGCAAAATGATTCAATTAATGACACTTTATTTCTCGAAAAACCCTTTATTCTTGAATGATTTTTTAATCTATTAATTGGAAATAAAAAATTTGTTAATCTTCCTTTTTGAACTTCATGATTGAAGATGATTTAGAAAAATCAAAGGCACTTTACGAAAAAAGTTAGAACAAATGGACAGTCTTGTGACTAATGTTAAAAATTTTATGATTTATTATTGATCAAATACATTGAGTGATCAGTTAACGAACACTTTCACGAAAGATTTTGGGTTCAGATAACGTACACTTTCAAGAAATATTTTTTGTGTTTCGACAACGAACGCATATTCGGATAATGAACAAAACGAATTCTAACGAACACTTCTCGGTTCTGAAAAAAAATTAATATTAAACATTTGTTATCATTTTGCATACAAAATAAGATCACTGAAAAGAGAAATGTTTAAAGCATGCTTAGTATTGATAATTACTAAATGAAACTTGAATTAACAATGAATTTAAAGGTCATTCAATCATTATTATTATGACTAAAATCAATACACACTTGAATTTCAATATGAATATCAATATTTTCTGACAGCTGATAAGCTATGGGCGAGTAGATTTGCTGACATGGCGAATAATTTAAACGAATTTTTAATTTTTTCAAACAGTGCAAACTATAAAATATAAAGGTGCCGATGACGCGCTACCGCCGTAAAAATACGTGAAATATGAGAGACGGACTAAAAATCTTTTTTCATCCCTCCTGAATTATGTTGCTTACCTATTAAACTTCAAAGTTCTATTAAAAAAAATTTCAATAGAATATTCATAAAAATTAGACGATCAGTTTCGGTTTTGATTTTTGATTTCATTCAAAACAGAAAATTATTTCATTTTGAGCACTTTCTTCCACCCCCTTCCCCCGTTCATTCCCCGTCCCATTCATTGTCTTATTGTTTTGAATGACGAATTCCAGACGGCAGACTCCTTTCCAAATAGTCAATCGCCTTTTAGTCGCCACTGGCAACCCTGAATGTGGTAATAACACACATGCGGTGGTAACGTGAACCATATCGCGCAGCAGTGAGGCACGACTCAATTTTGCATTGTCGCGTACTGCAGTGTAGCTAGTGTGCGCCGAAACTTTGTCAACTGTGTGCGCTAGTTGGTTCCTGTTCATCTAAAATTTTCGTTTGTGCTTTTCTGAACCCCTTATAAAAAACTGAAAATCTGACAATATTATGGGTCCCAAAAAGCATGGAGTGTCATGGACTGTGCTCACCAAGCAAGAAATGATAGCCAAAGTTGAGAGTGGACAGAAAATGGCTGATGTTGCGAGACAGTATGGCTTGAACAGGTCTACAGTATGTACAATGTTATCTAAGAATGATATTGTTACGAATTTTGTGTGTAAATAGTGTAAATAATTTGTATTTGAGTGTTTAATGCATTTTTATTGCTCTACGTTATATTTATTTCATGTTAAAATTGTACTATTCACAAGCAATGTGCCGCCCCTTACGGTATAATGGCGATTCAATAACTTGGCGAAATCTTGGCGGTAGTGCCAAGTTGGCATCATTATTGGCGACCAAGTTGGCGACTTTGGCCACAATTTTGGCGTCATTGGCGTAGGGTCAATGACGCCAAGGTAGGGTCTCGATGAAAGTATGAAGCAAAGTATGAAGGAGGCATTAGTTGGAATGAACGACACAAATTTTTTTTAATTTCACACAAAAAGATTTTTCATGGCAGAGAGAAAATGTCCACCCCAGAGCAACAATTGAGACAGGGGTCAAATGAAGGACACAATATATATATATATATATATATATATATATATATATATATATGTTTCATATATCCCAAAAATATTTTTCACGGGGCGAGACCCCAGAGTGTTCCAATTAAATGCTGGACAGGTCAAATGAAATTCTTGACATGTCAAATGAAATATCTTGGTGAGAGGGCCACCTCATTCCAATCTAGGTGACGACAATTATTCGCAGGTAATCTATATTTGATGCATCATGGTGAGAAGCCCTCCAATCTAGGTGACGACAATTATTCACAGGTAATTTGATGCATCTAGATGAGAAGCCCTCCAATCTAGGAGACGACAGTTATTCACAGGTTCGAATCTTGATGTTAGCCCGTTACAATGTTGGGGTATAAAAACGGGTGAAAAGGGACTAGATTCATGTAAAACGAGTCGGTGGAACGTCCCTTTTGGATCGAGACCCTAAATATAACGTTGGGGTATAAAAACGGGTGAAAAGGGACAAAATGCACACAAAAAGAGCCGCGTCCCTTTTGGATCTTAAATACAACGTTAGGAAAAAAAAGGGTGAAAAGAGACAAGAGTCAGGTAAAACGAGTCGCGTCTCTTTTGGGACCTTAAATGCAAGTTTGGGATAAAAAGTAGTGGTCATGTAAAACGAGTCGTTTGAAACCAAAAGGTGGGAATACGGTGGGGGCTCGTTTCAAATGACATGGCGATGAACTTTAAACGAGATGGGTTTCATGATTAATTTCAAATGAGATGACTTCAAACGAGATGGTTTCAAATGACATGACGTTTCAAAAAAGGTCATTTTCAATTTCCAATCATTTTTTGAAAGGGTCATGGGGCTCAACAATTTTTTCGACCGACTGTAGTATGTCTATCATTCAAGAGAAGGCTAGAGAAATTTTTGAGAAATTGAAAGAACAAACTCCAGGTTCTTCATCCGAGGAGTTAGAATTCAAGGCTACCACTGGCTGTTTTACAAAGTTTACAAGAAGGTCTGGAATTAAACATGTATTAATGCATGGAGAGTCTGCTAGGGCAGATAAAGAAGCAGCTGAGAAGTACTGTCTCAAATTTCAAGAATACATTGAGACAGAAGGGTATCGTCCACAAGAAATATTTAATTGCGATGAAACTGGTTTGTTTTAGAAGTGCATGCTGAAGCGTACCTACATCACGAAAGATGAGAAAAGTGTTCCTCGGCATAAACCAATGAAAGACCGCGATTGACGATTCTTTTGGGAGCTAACGCTAGTGGTGATATGAAGCTTAAACCACTTCTCGTTTACCACTCTGAGAATCCCAGAGCATTAAAAAAATTCCATAATTAAGAGAAAACTACCAGTAATGTGGAGATCGAATCAGAGGGCATGTGTCACGTAGGATCTTTTCAAAGAATAGCTATTTAAAAATTGTACACCGAGCATCAAGGACTACCTTGATACCAATGACTTGCCGTTGAGAACACTGCTGCTATTAGACAATGCACCAGGACACCCAAAGGATCTTAAAGATAATTTGTGTTGGCAGATTTTTCCTGGGTGACAGTTCAGTTTTTACCTCTGAATACAGTCGGTCGAAAAAATAGTTGAGCACCGTGACCCTTTCAAAAAATGATTGGAAATGGAAAATGACCTTCATTGAAATGAAAAAGACCTTTGTTGAAACCATCTCACTTGAAATTTATCATGAACCCCCCATCTCATTTGAAATTAATCATGAAAACTGTCTCATTTGAAACCCTCTCATTTGAATTTAATCATGAAAACCATCTCATTTTAATTGAAAATCATCTCATTTGAAACCATTTCACTTGAAATTAATCATGAAAATTGTCTCATTTGAAATTAATCATGAAAACCATCTCATTTGAAACCATTTCACTTGAAATTAATCATGAAAACTGTCTCCTTTGGAACCATCTCATTTGAAATGAAAACCATCTCATTTCAAACCCTCTCATTTAAAATCATCTCATTTGAATCGATCCCAACACCGTGTTTTTGTTCACACATTTTCGTTTCAAACGACTCTTTTTATATGACTATTGTCCATTTTGCACCTACTTTTTATCCAAAGCATGCATTTAAAGTTTCCATCCAAAAGTAAAGTTAAAACGGCTCTTTTGTATGAATTGTGTCCCTTTTCACCTCCTTTTTATCCGAAAGTTGAATGTAGGGTCTCGATTCACATTTGAATCAAAGTATGAAGGAGGCGTTAAGAGATATGGACAGCATAAAATTTTTCAGATTTCTCCCAAAAATATTTGATCACGGGGCGAGAAAAAAAATTTTTCCTTCCATCCCAGAGAGACAATTTAGACAGGGGTCATCCACCAATGAAATTTAAACAGGGGTCAAAGGAAATTGATGCATCGTGAAGGGATCCAATGAAAGGGATGCATTTTGGTGGGAAAACGGGGCAACTCTACGAGACAAGCCCTCCCACTCGGCAAGAAAACAGAGGATGTGCCAACTCAACGAGACAAGCCCTCCCATCTCGGCGAGAAAACAGAGGATATGCTAACTCAACGAGACAAGCCCTCCCATCTGGGTGAGAAAACAGAGGATATGCCAACTCAACGAGACAAGCCCTCCCATCTGGGTGAGAAAACAGAGGACATTCCAACTCCACGAGACAAGCCCTCCCATCTGGGTGTGATAAGACGAACACAGGTAAGCATGTTGTGATAAAGTACCTTCCAACGTTGGCATATTGTGTGTCTTGAAAAAAGGGGGACCGAGTCGACTCTTGTGTCGACTCGATCCCCCTTTTTTCGGTAAATTTTTTTCCCTCACTCTACTAGATGGGCCGTCTGTCTTTTGCATTCAGCCTGCAGCTTGTTAAAATGCTGCAGGTATCGCGCAAATCGATACCATTTCACCAAAGTGCACTCGCGTATATCAAAGTCCTCCTGCACCTCATCATGCAGGTGGTCAGGCAGGGTGCCGTCATGCAAATCCCGGAAATGGGTTAGCATTTCCAAGTTGATGATAAAAAGTCCCGGCTTTTCAAAAAATTTCCGCTGGTCCGAGCCCTTGACGACGATGATGTCTCTGTTTCTTGGGCCGGTTACAAAATTTGCCCTGGACGCAGAAAGCCAGGTATTCCAGAGGCACGGATCCGGGCAGGCGGCTTTTCAGGCTGAGCCGTTCATTGATGTACCTGTTGGCTCGGCTGTCTCTGACGGTCGTGAGGAGGTGGGAGTGATCTACCGTGATGCAAATCACTTCTGGATCTTTGCCATCCTCCGGAATGCTGGCAATGGACAATTCGATCGGGACAGGCTGGCCCCCATGGTGAAACACGTTGGCATGGGCAAAAAAGGCTAAGTGAGACATGGTGCTGAGTGAGAATGTCTCTGGTGGATGAGTGCTCACCTTTTATACTCTGCTGGGTCACGTGAATCGATTCCTATTGACTGATGATTTTCCAACCTTGAATCACCAGACACCGTTGAAAGAAATTTTTAGTACCAAGATTCCAATCTTGCTGCATAAAACTGCGCCAAGGTTCCACAATACAGATGAATTCATCAAACAGCACGATTCAGCACAAGTTTTTAAAATGTGCACTCTAATATTGGTACACTATTTGGCCCGAAAAAAGGGGGACCGAGTTAACTCTTGTGTCGACTCGATCCCCCCTTTTTCCGGGCCATTGTCCATTTTTTACAGTACCGTAACTTTATAGCTCCATTCAGCATGCAGCTTATTAAACTGCTGCAGGTATTTGGAAAATTGATACGATTTTAGCATGGTGCAGTACGAAATGTCCTCTTCCTCGTGCACGCCCTCATGCACGGAGTTGGGAAAGGTTCCATCGCAAATGTCTTTGAATTTCGGCAGGTACTCTAGGGCCATGGCATACAGTCCAAGCTCTTGAAAAATTTTGTTGCTCCCCTCCTTTGACCACCATCAGGCCCCTGTTGCCTCGGGCCAGATGACTAAACTTGCCCCTCACGCAAAAGGGCAGGTATTCCACGGGCACACTCTTGGGTAACGGGTGGTGTACCAGACGAAGACAGGCATTCTCTTGGAAGTTGGATCGAAAATCTTTGGACTTGGAAGTTTGCCCGGCATGATTCACGGTGATACACATGATTTCGAGATCGCCGCCATCCCTGGAAATCGTGGCAATGGACAATTCGATGGGCACTGGCTTGCCCTCGTGATGAAACACGTTGGCATGAGCAAAATAGGCTGGTTGACTCAAAACAGACATGTTGCTTCAAACAGCAGAATGATTCTAGCGGCGTGTGGCTCGCTTTATATATGCTCGACGAACGTGACGTCAGAGGGCAATCCCATTGGTCATAGCCTTTTCATGCGAGCACTGCACGTGTTTTTCCAAAGCCCGCTTCCAAGGTTGGAGAGCCACCATGCGCGAAGGGACATGTTCGTCTCGATGCATTTACCAATCGTCCAACCATGTCAACCATTTCACGTACACGTCTGCGACTCTAGGGCAGTCTGTAAAATCCACACTATACGCATCCGTAGTGTGAGGTTGATAAGCCTCCCAAACTCGGTGAGAGGGAGGACGACCCACTTGAAAGAATCTCAACTCGACCCCTTTGTCCCAGGTCAGATCCAAATGACTCGTAAAAACAATGACCGTTTTTCCAAACGACCGAGGAATATGCACACCAAAGTTGGGTTCAAAAATGATGGTATAAGTATAGTCTTGCTCGTAATACGTGACTCTATCCGGCCACCGACCCAGATTTCCAAACACAATAGTGGTGCAATGTCGACACTGGTCCAATAAACTGTTTACCATAACCATTTTTTACATGCTGTTGTCTCCAAGCTTGGTATTTTTTGGAAAAAAAGGAGACGGGTTTTGGGCAAAAATGAAATTTATTTACAAAAAATATTTACAATATTTACATCAAAATAATATTTACAAAATAATATTTACAATATTTACATCAAAAAATATTTACTATATTTACAAAAAAATAATTATATGAAAGAATAATTGCGTACAGACAGATCCACTGGTTCACTCACTTTGAACCCAGTAGTTTTTTTCACTTTTTTTTTTCATTCGGGGCATGGTCAAGTCCATGGGGGCTTCTTGTTGCTCTATGGCCAACCCTGTTTGAAAATGATCCAAGAACGAGATGAGACCATTACTCTCGTCAAACAGGGAAGGCACCGTGTCAAGCACCTGGGGTTCTTGGGTATGAGCCGGGGGAATCCCTTGTGGCGTGTAGTCTCCAAATACGGATGCCATGATTTGATCCATTGAAAAAGCGTCCATAAGGGTCGGCTCCTCGACCACAGGGGGTCGATCTGGTAGAAGGATCAGAGGTGTCGTCTTCACAGGGGGTGGATCTGGTAGAAGGATCTGTGGTGTCATCAGCTCAGGTGTGAACGGCGAAGGTGGTGGATCTGGTAGAAGGATCTGTGATGTCGTCAGCTCAGGTGGTGGATCTGGTAGGAGAATCTTAGGTGTTGTCAGCTCAGGTCGGGATCGGTGCAGGTGATGGATTTGGTAGAAGGATCTGAAGTGCCGTCTGCTCAGGTGGGATCAGCACAGGTTAATCTGGGATTTGAGATGTTGTCATCTAAGGTGGCGCTGGAATACTCACGGGTTGAGGGGTGGACAAGGCCGTGGAAGGTCTGGCAATCAACGTAGGAGCCACAGGTGGTCTTATGATGGATGTGATAAACACTCTATTCCTCTTGAACGAAGGCCGGCTGTTGTTCCAAAGGTCTTTTGTTTGTCTCTGCAGGTACATGAGCCGGGGTAGGAGGAGGTAGATTGTAGGCTTTTTGATCGAATCGTTTCATTTTTCTAAAATCCCCCAGGTTAAATCGATTGTCCATGAGCTGGGTAGAATAATTACGGGGATAATGTCCAAACCAAACAAAGTCTTTTGAACTGTCAACAAGATGTAACGGGTTCCAGCCGGGATCGGGTAGGCCGCGTAGGGTTCCAACACCATTAGATGATAGAGCATCTGTTCATAGCGTTAAAAACTCCTCCTAAACAAATTGAGATTGGCTCGACACCTGAGACTGGACGATGGAAATTCATAAATCAACATGGGGACGTTGATCGTTTGAAAAAGGTGAATCTCTCCAGACTTTGCCGTTCGGAAGCCAAAAGTAAAGTCTTTTTCAACAAAAAACATGTTGTTGCAAATGTACACCATCCTCTTGTCGGTATTTTTCAGGGGTCGATCGGCATTTCTCAAAAGTCCCTTGGAGAGTTTCTCCCACATGACATCGTCGGGCCTGAATTCGTTCACGTGCTTGGCCTCCATGATGTCACGCTTGAAATTATCCACCAGCGTCTTTTTTTGGTACCAATTGTCTTTGCAAAACAAGACAAAAACTCGTTTCGTGTTGGGCTCTTGATAAATGATGCAAGCACGGAATTGTCCCTGCCGAGCGGCATATTCCAATGCGTCGGGCTTCTCGGGCAGCGTCACGTGCTCAACGGTGGTGGAAATGTGCTCGGAAAAGGCATCGATTTGGTCCATCGTGCACTGAAGTGAAGCATCGACTGATGTGAAGCGTCGAGTAGAGTCTTCTTTTATACATTAAAACAGGATGTGAGCAGAGCCATCAGTAGCAAATCACGAGTGAAAAATGGGATGGATGGCTAGATGCAGAATAGCACACATGCCTTGCACGGCAATCCAACGATGACATGTGGTCTGTTTACAAAACGAACATTGCCCCAGCTCACGTCAAGTTGAATTTAATAGCATCACAGGGGCTCGCTTGAATGGGGTCGAGGAGCTCCAATTCGCTTGGATGTCCTTAAAGGTTTGTTTAGAATGTTGGTCGGTGACACAAATGGTACCGACATTGAGATAGTATAAAACTTTTAACAATTCGTGGGGATTTTCCCGATCCATGGCATACGAGACAACTCCGTTGGTCAGCGTGAAACCACTGTTTCTAATACACAGCACGGCCAAACCTTGGCTGTGGAAAAAGACTTGGGCATTTTCCTGGGAAGTGGGCATCAATTGCTGTGCATAAGGGGTCTCGAAATACTCTGGGCCGTTGATACGGGGGCCTGAAATCGGGTCTGCGATACAACCTGGGATCTCGTGGTCTTAGCGCCTCGTTGCATCATTCTTCATTCTATCGTTCTTCGTTCCGTCTTTCCCTGAATCGCGTAGAACGATGAATGACGGAATCAACCTTCTTGACAAGGGTCTTCTTGATAGGTGGGTCAGGTGATTTAGAAACAATGGGCGATTTAGAAACAACGGTGGCTTAGAAACAATTGACGGTTTAGAAACAATGGGTGGATAGAATCCACGGAATCTTTCAAATGTGACTCAGGAAGCCTAGATGGTTCCATGGAAAAGGTGACTCGGAAACCGTAGATTGTTCCATGGGAGTAACGCATCATAAATCACATCTTGAGACGGTTCATGGGATGGAGAAGTTACTGGAGTCGGTGGCAAAGGTGAAACTGGTTTTGCACATTAAACATGAGAATAAAATCATCATAGTCTGGGGAATTCATTTTTGCAGGAATGACTATCCTGAGATGAGCAAGAGCCTTTAAACTCTATGGTCAAAAAATATTTGAATACTAAAAAAAAAATAAACCAATAAGGTTGTGTAATCATCTTCCATGTCATTTCTGAAAGCCTTCAAGTTTGCTCAGTCTGAAAAATTTGCGAGTGAACAGGAAAGTTGAGAGAGAGCTGAAGGAGGTCGAGATAATCTTTTTACTCGACTGTTCCAACGCCATGGATTGAAAGTGATTCTGTCCACTCTTTTCCCCTTTATACCCTTTTTAATATTTTAATTTCGCGTGATATACCTTGCCCTTTAGAGTTTAACTCATTTTCTTTGGTTTTCAAGTCATTTTCTTTGGTTTTCCACTCTTGTTCTTTGGTTTTCATTCTTGTTCTTTGGTTTTCCACTCTTGTCCTTTGGTTTTCCACTCTTGTTCTTTGGTTTTCCACTCTTTTTCTTTGGTTTTCCACTCTTGTTCTTTGGTTTTCCACTCATGTTCTTTGGTTTTCAATATGTCATTTTCACTTTGAATCAGGTCATTTTTCTCTTTTATATTGTTGAGTTTGGTACTTAATATCACCGTTTGGTCCATGGCCCATTATTGTTTTGCATTTTCAATTTCATTCATAATATTTTGTTGTTTGCGAGACAACTCACTTTGAACCCAGTAGTTTTTTTCACTTTTTTTTTTTTCATTCGGGGCATGGTCGAGTCCATGGGGCTTCTTGTTGCTCTATGGCCAACCCTGTTTGAAAATGATCCAAGAACGAGATGAGACCATTACTCTCGTCAAACAGGGAAGGCACCGTGTCAAGCACCTGGGGTTCTTGGGTATGAGCCGGGGGAATCCCTTGTGGCGTGTAGTCTCCAAATACGGATGCCATGATTTGATCCATTGAAAAAGCGTCCATAAGGGTCGGCTCCTCGACCACAGGGGGTCGATCTGGTAGAAGGATCTGAGGTGTCGTCTTCACAGGGGGTGGATCTGGTAGAAGGATCTGTGGTGTCATCAGCTCAGGTGTGATCGGCGAAGGTGGTGGATCTGGTAGAAGGATCTGTGATGTCGTCAGCTCAGGTGGTGGATCTGGTAGAAGAATCTGAGGGGTTGTCAGCTCAGGTCGGGATCGGTGCAGGTGATGGATCTGGTAGAAGGATCTGAAGTGTCGTCAGCTCAGGTGGGATCAGCGCAGGTTAATCTGGGATTTGAGATGTTGTCAGCTCAGGTGGCGCTGGAATACTCACGGGTTGAGGGGTGGACAAGGCCGTGGAAGGTCTGGCAATCAACGTAGGAGCCACAGGTGGTCTGATGACGGATGTGATAAACACTCTATTCCTCTTGGAGGAAGGCCGACTGTTGTTCCAAAGGTCTTTTGTTTGTCTCTGCAGGTACATGAGCCGGGGTAGGAGGAGGTAGCTTGTAGGCCTTTTGATCGAATCGTTTCATTTTTCTAAAATCCCCCAGGTTAAATAGATTGTCCATGAGCTGGGTAGAATATTTACGGGGATAATGTCCAAACCAAACACAGTCTTTTGAACCGTCAACACGATGCAACGGGTTCCAGCCGGGATCGGGTAGTCCGCGTGGGGTTCCAACACCATTCGATGATAGAGCATCTGATCATAGCGTTAAAAGCTCCTCCTAAACAAATTGGGATTGGCTCGACACCTGAGACTGGACGATGGAAATTCATAAATCACCATGGGGACGTTGATCGTTTGAATAAGGTGAATCTCTCCGGACTTTGCCGTTCGGAAGCCAAAAGTAAAGTCTTTTTCAACAAAACACATGTTGTTGCAAATGTACACCATCCTCTTGTCGGTATTTTTCAGGGGACGATCGGCATTTCTCAAAAGTCCCTTGGAGATTTTCTCCCACAAGACATCGACGGTCTTCAATTCGTTCACGTGCTTGGCCTCCATGATGTCACGCTTGAAATTATCCACCAGCGTCTTTTTTGGTACCAATTGTCTTTGCAAAACAAGACAAAAACTTGTTTCGTGTTGGGCTCTTGATAAATGATGCAAGCACGGAATTGTCCCTGCCGAGCGGCATATTCCAATGCGTCGGGCTCCTCGGGCAGCGTCACGGGCTCCACGGTGGTGGAAATGTGCTCGGAAAAGGCATCGATTTGGTCCATCGTGCACTGAAGTGAAGCATCGACTGATGTGAAGCGTCGAGTAGAGTCTTCTTTTATACTTTAAAACAGGATGTGAGCAGAGCCATCAGTAGCCAATCACGAGTGAAAATTGGGATTGATGGGTAGATGCAGAATAGGACACATGCCTTGCACGGCAATCCAACGATGACATGTGGTCTGATTACAAAACGGACATTGCCCCAGCTCGCATCCAGTTGAATTTAATAGCATCACAGGGGCTCGCTTGAATGGGGTCGAGGAGCTCCAAATCGCTTGGATGTCCTTAAAGGTTTGTTTAGAATGTTGTTCGGTGACACAAATGGTACCGACATTGAGATAGTGTAAAAATTTAAACAATTCGTGGGGACATTCCCCATCCATGGCATACGAGACAACTCCGTTGGTCAGCGTGAAACCACTGTTTCTAATACACAGCACGGCCAAACCTTGGCTGTGGAAAAAGACTTGGGCATTTTCCTGGGAAGTGGGCACAATTGCTGTGCATAAGGGGGTCTCCGAAATACTCTGGGCCGTTGATACGGGGGCCTGAAATCGGGTCTGCGATACAACCTGGGATCTCGCGGTCTTAGCGCCTCGTTGCATCATTCTTCATTCTATCGTTCTTCGTTCCGTCTTTCCCTGAATCGCGTAGAACGATGAATGAAGGAATCAACCTTCTTGACATGGGTCTTCTTTATAGGTGGGTCAGGTGATTTAGAAACAATGGGCGATTTAGAAACAACGGTTGGCTTAGAAACAATTGACGGTTTAGAAACAATGGGTGGATAGAATCCACGGAATCTTTCAAAGGTGACTCGGGAAGCCTAGATGGTTCCATGGAAAAGGTGACTCGGAAACCGTAGATTGTTCCATGGGGTGTAACGCATCATAAATCACATCTTGAGAGGGTTCATGGGATGGAGAAGCTACTGGAGTTGGTGGCAAAGGTGAAACTGGATTTTGCACATTAAACATGAGAATAAAATCATCATAGTCTGGGGAATTCATTTTTGCAGGAATGAATATCATGAGATTAGCAAAGATCTTTTAAACTCTACGGTCAAAAAATATTTGAATACTAAAAAAAAATTTAATAAGGTTGTGTGTAATCATCTTCCATGTCATTTCTGAAAGCCATCAAGTTTGTTCAGTCTGAAAAATTTGCGAGTAAACAGGAAAGTTGAGAGAGAGCTGAAGGAGGTCGATATAATCTTTTTACTCGACTGTTCCAACGCCAGATATTGAAAGTGATTCTGTCCACTCTTTTCCCCTTTGATACCCTTTTTAATATTTTAATTTCGCGTGATATACCTTGCCCTTTAGAGTTTAACTCATTTTCTTTGGTTTTCAAGTCATTTTCTTTGGTTTTCCACTCTTGTTCTTTGGTTTTTCATTCTTGTTCTTTGGTTTTCCACTCTTGTCCTTTGGTTTTCCACTCTTGTTCTTTGGTTTTCCACTTTTATTCTTTGGTTTTCCACTTTTGTTCTTTGGTTTTCCACTCATGTTCTTTGGTTTTCAATATGTCATTTTCACTTTGAATCAGGTCATTTTTCTCTTTTATATTGTTGAGTTTGGTACTTAATATCACCGTTTGGTCCATGGCCCATTATTGTTTTGCATTTTCAATTTCATTCATAATATTTTGTTGTTTGCGAGACAACTCGTACATTTCGTCTCCAATTCTTTGAAAGGAACCATTTCCCCCGTTATTTCCTTCCTTCAAATACAGTTTTTTGTTACCGTATAGATTCAATCATAGGGGGGTTCATTCCTCCGTTTCCTCGTAACGCGGATGAAAGAGAATCACACAATTTAAAAACTTCAATCCCGTCACATGGATGGGTACGCTCCATTTGAAATGACCCCACTCGTCAGATGTACGTATTATCATCTTTTCCCAAGTAGACACATTTTTATTGCCCACCTGCTCCCAAAGTAATTTTTCTATCCCTCCTGGGAACAGAGTACACAGAGAGGCAATGTTGTGCGGGTGCAAGGGTCGATTGATGTGAAAATGGGACCATTGTTTCAGATTCATCAAATTTTCGGGAATGTTGTCCTTGTCACACGACGATTTCGGTTGACTCACGTACACCATGGTCCGTGCCAAGTGAAATGCATGTTTAATCTTGATGCATTTCTTGACTCGACCGCTGTTTGGAAATTCATAGCGAATTTTTTCTTTCCAAATGTTTTCAAAAGTACTCTCTGGTTTACATGCCAAAATCATGTGTCGATGTTGTATTTTACCCTTCTCATTCACCAATCCATCGCACAGACACCAAAAATGTAAAATGACACATTGATCCCGAATTTTTTTCATTTCCCGGCAAAAAATCTCAAAAATATCGTGTTTTACCACAATATGAAACCACTCCAAGTCTCCCCTCAAATAACGTTCAACTATTCCCCAAACATCTTTTCCCAAGCCTCCGTGAAATTCTATCCCCTCTTCCCACATTTCGGGTTTTTCAAACATGGAATCATAAAAACCTACAATATTCAATTTGCGACGACCAGCCATGTCCCGAGGATTGGATTGAAAGTGTTGACATTTACACGTTTCCACCTCTATTTCCTCTGCAATATCCTCTTCTTTTGCCTCCACAATGGCTGAGAAATCTTTTTCATTCGTTACGAAAAGCTTCAAACATGACACGATGTGATTCACATTGACGGAAAGATTCTTTTCCCCGCGATTCTATTGTCGACGTCCAAAACAAAAAATGCATTGCTTACGAGAATCAAAGTGACCCAATGTCATTGGCTCGAGACATTCAGGGCAACACACAGGATCGTTTGAATGCTTATGAAGATGCCTGAAAAAAGTCGTATAAGATTTAATCATGTCTGATTGTATTATTGTGATTAAAAAGACAAACACTTTAAAATTGAGCAATCACCAGACGATCCACAAATTAAAACCCTACTAAAAATAATTTTTTTAATATATAATATATATAATATACATAATATATATAATATATAATATATATAATATATATAATATATATAATATATAATATACACAAGGTATAATATATATATATATATATACTAGCCGTTACCCACCCGCTTCACTGGGTATTTTACGATGTTGTATATATGTATACTGTTTACATATATACTAATTATTGATATCTAGCATTAAGAATTCGATTGTATTGAAAAATATATTTATAGCTGTTGCACTCTCACCCCTTGACATAAAAAAGCATAAATTATAACATCTTTATACTCTATTTATATCTAAAATAGAAGTAGAAAGATATTTTTCGCTCACTTAATCTAAAAATCAAGTGGATTTCCACGAAAGAAACTTTTATGGATCTACTCCATAAAATAAACATGCATGCTGAATTTAAATCTAAATCGAACAGGTTAAAAACGGAATTTTTATCATCAATACCTCGTTGACAACATTCTTAGCGGATTCCAATTCAACAAAAGAAGCATGCATACCAAATTTTATTATTATAGTCTTAGCAGTTCAAAAACGGGAATTTTGTCTATCAATACGCCCCAATAACTCTCCCCGCTTCCCCCTGGAGTTGAATTCCGTAAAATCCATTCTTAGTGGAACTCTATTCAACTATAAAGAAAAGTGCTCAACAAATTTCACGTAAATGAGTTAAATTCAAAAAAAGGAATTTTTCTATAACACGCCTTAATCCCTCACAACCCCACTGCTTTGGGGGTCCGTTTTCGCATAAATCTTTGTAAAAGGAACTTTATTCCATGAACGGAATATACCTTCTATTTTTCTATTAGTTGGTGGTTCTATTAGTTGAAAAGTGGAAATATTTATCTATTATACACCCGTTAATCCCCCTCAGTGACCCTTGGGGATCAATTTCCAGCAAAACTATTTTGTAGTGAATCTCTACACCATGAAATGGAATTCGCTTACCAAATTTTAACACTGTACGTCTAATAGTTTAAAAATGGAAATAATTATCTATAACGCCCCTTAAGCCCCGCCACGCCACTTAGGAAACGATTTTCACAAAACCCATCTTACGGCATATCTCTACTCAGTGAATGGAATCTGCTTACTCAATTTCAAGATTTTACGTCTAATAGTTTAAAAAAAGAATTAATTGCCTATATAACGCCCCTTAATTCTCCACAACGCCACTTGGGGTTGATTTTCACAAGACCCATTTTGCAGTGGATCTGTACTTTATGAAAGGAATCCGCTTACCAAATTTTTCTCTCAAGACTGTACGTATAATAGTTTAAAAACGGAAATAATTATCTATAACGCCCCTTAAGCCCCCGCAGCGCCACTTAAGCCGCCGCAACGCCACTTAGGAAACGATTTTCACAAAACGCATCTTATACTGGATCTCTACTCAATGAATGGAATCAGCTCACTAAATGTTGAGCTTTTACGTCTCATAGTTTAAAAAAGGAGTTAATTTCCTATAACGCCACTTAATTCTCTACAACGCCACTTGGGAGTCGAATTTCACAAAACCCATTCTGTAGGGGATCTGTATTCTATGAAAGGAATCCGCTTACCAAATTCCAAGACTGTACGTTTAATAGGTTAAAAATGGAAATAATTATGTACAACGCCCCTTAAGCGCCCTCAACGCCCCTTGCAGATTGATTTTCGTAAAAATCATTATGTTGGGAATCTCTACTTTATGAAAGAAATCTGTGTACTAAGTTTTTTTTTTCACGACTGTACATCTAATAGTTTATTAACGGAAATAATTATCTATAACGCCCCTTAAACCCCCGTAACTCCCCTTGGGTTCGAACTTTGCAAAATCCGTTCTTAGCTGATGTCGACTCCATGAAGGGAACCAAATTTCCAACCAAATTACCTACCAAATTCAAGTCTGTAGGTTTAATAGTTCCGGATATATCGTGATTAGTGAGTGAGTGAGTGAGTGCGTGAGTCGCTCTTTTCTCCTTTTATATATATATATAAATATATATATATATATATATATATATATATATATATATATATATATATATATATATATATATATATATATATATAACTTCTAGAGGACAGTTTCAACTGTCCATTTACTTTGTCATTTCAAATATTTTCACACACAAAAGACTATACACACACAAAATATTTAGTCTCTTTATTTACATTTTTTATTTCCCCCTTTTCTTATTTCCATGTTTCAGCGACTATTTGCATTTGAATGTTCAGCAGGATTGATTGAACGAACCTAAACACGGTATCTGAGCCAAATGAATCCAGGGGGTTAGAGTCTGCTCTGTCCAAGCCTTGGTCACCAAATTATATAATTTGGGCTTGCCAATGACAGTCCACACGGCTTGGATAAAGCTCCTTTGCCTTTCCTGGCTCCTTTGCCTTTCCTAATGTTGCACGGCGACCCCACCGAAGCAAAATTGGAGGAAATTTTAAAAAATGGAAAAGAATATTTACCCCTTGCCATGCATATGACGGACGAAAATAGCTTACGTTGGCAGACAATGTACAATTATGTCAAAAGGGTTTTTCCCCAACACCAGGGAAATTCTTCACGGAATGTAAAATGAAGCACGTGCTCGGCAAGCTGTAATCTATTCAACCATGTAAAAAAAAATTTTTTAGAGAGAGAGTATAAAAGTTTGACAGCCTTCCGTTGCAATTCATTCACTTCAAGAGTCATCATGTGGTTCAAAATTCTCCTGCCTCATCAACACTATCCATTAGCTGCTATGGTTGGAAAGATGGTCTACTTTATACTGGTGGATGTTGGAGCCCTACTCGGTCGTTTCAAAGTATACGAATTTGCCAAACGATTCGACAACCTCTTCATTCAAGGCAAAGATGTGTTGCAGGGCCACAAACAGTATCCCATCATGACGCAAAAGTCAAAACTGGTGACTCCCGATGTCATCTTTAACATGTTGAATGCCGAACTGTCGACGTTGTTTACGAGTTTTGCCATCAGTCTCAATGCGGGTTCTGCTCTGGTGGAAAACCCTAGCAACCTGTTTGTGGAGAGTTGCAAAACATGTCCCGTCTTGCATGTCCAAGACTCTCCCGTCCCCAATTCAATCTTGGTGAGACTGTGGGTCCAGATCTTTATCCAAAAGGTGAAGGACATGCGTCGGATGCAAAATGGATCCAAACCATCCATACAGATGGTTTATGAGGGCTGCTTGAGGGCTGAGGCAAGGCCTTTACGGCTGGGAGATCAG
>BMAU01011271.1:0-79018 GCA_019973935.1 Trichonephila clavipes | reverse complement strand
AAGAACAAGAGTCATATATTGTCTTTGCTCGCAAAACTTTTAATCTTTGGGCAGAGCAGTGTTCAAAGTTCCATTTTCCGTAGCACTTCAGTATACTGAAGGTCAAAAACTTTTTAAAATGATCGCATTTATTAGCTAGCTTTGCATCTAGAGAAAAATATAAAATTGCACTAAGTATAAACTAATGAATAAATATATAATTAAATAAAACCATGGCAGTTTTTATCCAATTTATTTATTGGGCTTTCACATCTAAAGCTGCATGCACATTTAATTTAAAATGTGTTTAATTAGACAAATGTACTCTATGATGCTTTTCTAAAAAAATTCTTTGAAATAGGGAGTGAGATTTTTCTTCTTTGAAATTCCTATTACGGTCCTCAAATTTACGTCTGCCAATTTGTATCTCGTTTTGCTCTTGTTGACCTTCAGGCAATAAAAAACTTTTTGCTCACAAATATATGTTGACCCAAATATAGAGAACATTTTCTGTCTGTATGGTTTTCTGATTGTGCTCGTGAACTACAAAAAAGACTCTTTGCGGCTGCTATTACCCACCCCCTGTTTTATATAGATATACGTAGTATGATCCAAAAGTTAGAGGACAAGGTGTAGAAAACCTTATCTTGAATAGTTCACAGCACCGAAGCACATCCACATTCAAAGTAGTCCCCTTGGGCAATGACATGTTTCTGCCAGCATTCACTTTATGGCACACAGCTGGAAGCCATTTTTCGCAACCTCCTGTCAGGCCTTCTGCGGTACTACTTTCACTTCATCTGATGGACATAAAACGAAGACCTTGTAAATGTTTTTCATTCATGGGAACTGTCAAACGTCATACGGAGCTAATGGAGGGGGAGTTGAAGCACGTCAGTGCGAGTTTTGGAGAGGAACTCTTTTTTACCAATTGGTATCGAAGTGCTGGTGCGTTGTCACGCAGATGATACCAGTCGTCACTCTCCCAGAACTGAGGCTATTTACGACGAATGGATTCCCATAACGTCGTCTTCGAGAAGTGTGTTTGTTCAAGTGTTCGGTGACGATCTTTACAAGCACATTCAGACACCGACGCAAGTTTATTCGTGTTCCATGAAGTCGAAGGTCGTTCATTACGATCAATGTATTCGATGGAATCTCGGCCCTCTTTTAAAGCGACGATGCATTCCTGCAAAACCTAAGAACTCTCGCCATGGTAGATTCACCATAGCCTCTATTGGTGTTTCACCTAAGCATTGGCAGAATTTAATGTTCAATGCTGTTCAAGAAAAGCCATCTTTCGCTTAACAAAGCTAACTAGCTTCGGAAAATAGCAGCTGCGCGTGTGGTTCGTTCACACATATGGGCTAAGTTAACCTGGCCATAGGGGAAGGTCGGAAGAACCCATTTCGAGTGATTTAAATTTAGATACTTGTTTTCGTCTTGCAATGGCTGCAGTCCACGAATGTTTGGATCGTACTACGTGCAAAAACATGAAGACTTTCATCTCAGGTAAAAAGATATACTTCAAAAGAAATCATATTTAAATACAACAAATAAATTTCTAGTTTTATTAAAGAACAGAAGTCACATTGTAGAAAATGGGTATTTTCTATGAAAAACAAAATATTTCTGTATAGCAAAGTTTCAAGTATGTAGAACATTATTTTGAAAGAAAATTGAAAAAAGTGATTAAATATTGTTTTAATAACTATCATGAATACAGAAACAGACACATACATAAATCGAGTATAATGCTTTTTGTTGCTTTATATATAAAATGTTCAAATAAACATATATATAGTTATTCCACTATTTAATCCAGTTTTAGTGAGTATCTCGTAATCTTTCGAGTTCTACAAAAAGTCATTTCATACAAAGAAAAATAGTTTTACATTTGATTTCATTATTTCTCTTTGTACTTTTCAAATACTTTTTTAAATGAATAAAAATGTGTAACGTCTATGTATAGCTAATATAAAAAAATGTTACTGTCTAATATAAAATAAAAACATTGTTTATTTGGTAAACAGTTTGTTAATGAAGCAAAAAGAATTCAGTTCATATGCCAAGCTGGTGCAGTCAGTCCATATTCTATTCTCAACGCCACCGGCGTTCATCGTTTTTTCACTGCAATGTCGGACTAAGCCAGTGTTTCTCAAACTTTCAATACTGGCGACCCAATTTTCAATCATAATTTTTGTCGCCACCCCCCATGTGTACAACAATAATGAATGTACTGCAATAAAAATGCACTTTGAGAGAGAGACGCTAAAGTTACAATACGATCTTAATTATAAACCCTACAAATTAATACGACAAGTGTATTAAATTTTTGTATATAATTTTAAGTAATATATATTTTAAGAAAATTACTTAAAATATATATTACTTATGTTAATTTTTCTTTCTCTAATTTTTAAATTGGAACAGATCGCAAAAATGATATATTTAATTAATGATTTATTTCTCCTTCAGCAGCGTCGTTTCTCAAAGTACAAAATGTCATTAGAAAATAGTCGAGTCTATGTTGCTCGCTATCATATCCATCGCATTTGGCATTATAGAATACGTTTGCTATCATCAGGAAACCTATCGGACGTCTGCGCAAAACGTGTAAAACCTCGTACAATTCCAGTCAGCTTTGGTCGACTCGATACTTCTATAGCTACCGAATCTAGCTTGTGAATGTACATTTTTAAAATTTACACGTTAATTGTAATTCACAGTAATTAAGTATTTACGGCAGTAGATTAAAAAAATCATACATACATTTTTAAGTCGTATGCAAACATTCCACGATAATGAAGGATCAACAAGTCCACAGACGAGCATGGTTCCGAAAATTAAATCAAGGCAATAAATATTCCCCAAATACTTAAATTTCGGATTTACCACCAATGAAGTAAATGATGGGGAAAAAAGCCCCAGCTGTTATGTGTCAAAGCTTAAAAATCTGAAGAACAACATAAGAAAGTTGTTTCTAAAACCATGTAAAATCGTTTAACTATGTTGGCAAAAGAATTTCAAAAGTATTTTCTGGATGAGGAAAACTTGGTAGCAAGTTACGAGTGGATTAAGGATCTATTTCAAGATACCCTAGAAGGACTCTCAACTTCCGAAGAAGAAATCTTCATACATTTCACATTCAGTGAAAACTTAAAAGGCAATTTTGTAATAAATCGGTCTTTGAATTTGGGTAAAGGTGGATGATGAAATTTTCTGTACTGAAAACAAAAGTACTTAGCCATTACTATTACCATTTTCAACATCCTACCTTGTGCCAAACCGAAATTTTCTGCGGTGGCTGCTTTGAAGACAAAATATAGATCTCAGCTAAATATAGAAAAATAGACTCAGAGTGTCAATTTCTGATATTAAACCTTCCTTTGAAAACTTTGCTCTACAAGACAAGCCCATGAAAGTCCATAGCAATAATTATCAAACTTGTTCTTAATTTAGTATTAAGAAATTATTTATAAAATACTTTCTTCAGTACTGATACATTAAACGTATACTGTCTGAAACACCAGCTCTTCGACCGAGTTCATTTTTTTTAAAAATAAAACATTATTATTGATATAATAGCTGAACTGTAAGGAGAGTAAAACTGCGTGCACGTCATTGTACACAAAAAAAAATGATTTTTTAGATAAATGCTATAATTGTAAATAACTGTTTAAAATAACTGTAATTTTAAGCCTCACAGAATTAGCATTTAGAATTAATGTTAAATAATGAAAAATAATATAAAATTCTGATGAAGAATAATTGCCTTACTTTTAATATTTAAAGCGAGAAGACTTCAAAATGTTTTAGCCAGGAGCAGGCGTGCACCTCGATACTAACGCTAATGGTACTGCGGGGGACTCAGTCACCCCAATCATTTGTTTATAATTATTTTTAACTGTACACGATAAAAATCGGAAAATTCCAGTGAATAATTTAATTAAGAGAAAGTATACTTACCAGCTTTCAAGGACTATTCAATTTTTCTTTGATGATTTGAGAAAAAATCCAATAAAACACTGAACTAAAATGATTCAAAAGTTCAAGACCTTAAATAAAAGACGCAAATCAGAGACACTTTCATTAATACTACAGAAATGTTATTTTCTGGCAAAGCTGTCATATTTTTGTTCCAAGTTATTGTAGTTTTAATGAGCTTTCATGATCGAGTGAGTAAATATTAACGTCGCACTGTTCAGCTACACGAGGACTTTTCGTGACGACCTCATAATTTTTAAAAATGGTTGACGAGGACGATACTTGAGCTGGTCTCTTTTAACTACCACACCACTCCAACAAGAGGATGTTTGAGCTCTTGATAGATTTAACGTGCTTCACTCCCTCTACACGGCGGGTTTTTAGTGGTACTGGGCTCTAACTCGTGACTCCTTTGGTAATCAACAAATAGCAAGTGGAACTTTTTCTTTCTTGTGTCTTTTGACAAGGCGAACTGAACCTTGTGGTACACTTATGGCTTCATATTTTAGATTGATGGAGTTCTTTAGGAAGCATTTGAAAATTTTCCTTTCGTTTCATGTTCATGGCGTTTCTCAATCATGAATAATATGTATTTTTTCAGCAGGTTTTTTCTTTTGTTTGATCAGTTCCAACTTCCCTCAATAGAGATCACAGATGTCCCGCGCTACCGCTCCCGGTTTTAAAAGTGTATTCAGAAAAAAATATGAATGATCTAAATAACCATACCAGTAAGTTTGAAGGTCAATAAAATGATTAACAAATGTATTATGCAGCCTGGCTGAAAAGTGAATAATGTCTTCCTTTTCTTTTTTACAATTAATGTACAGTATTTCAATAATGATTACTGTGATTAATTGTTTATCTTCTTAGAATTTTTTGGGTTTTCCTTTTCTTTTAACGAGTAATATTTTTATGTTAAAACGTATTAAAAAATCTCATTGAGGAAATACAACAAATTAAACAAAATGTTTTTTCTTTAATTTGGTTTTGGGATTTAAGATAACTATTTGATGACGGAAAAACGCCAGATGGCAAACATAAATTATATCAGTATTGTTGTGTATTTTTTCTATTATGGAAGAAAATATTTTGTTCTACTTCTCTTTCCGGTTATTTTTTTAAAAAAAAATCTTGAAAATTTCGATATGCTCGCGCCCCCTTGTAGGGTCATCGTGCCCCCCAGGGGGGTGGGCCCCACACTTTGAAAAACACTGGACTAAGCCCTTTTCTCCATCCAAGGCCCGCTTCTCTCTTACTCCCGACTCGTTTTCTTCTCTTTTTCCGTCTCCTCTCTCTCTCTCTCGTCTCTTTTTCTTCCTTTTTTTCTTTTTTCTTCGTCTCCTGAAAAAGAACCCTTTTAAACACCAGGGGTGTGTTCACAACACGCCTCACGTCCCTTCTTATTGGCAGTTAACAAAAGTCTCTTGGCTTCCCTCGTACTATTTGCACATAACACCCTAAAACACACCCGGGCCGTCTGGCCCAAGGCGCCATAATTCCTTGTCCAACATCTGGACACACTTGTCCATCACGCTACCTGTTTTTAGTATCCCCTTCTCTCAACACCAGAAAAGACGACATGATTCTTTTAAGGCAGGCTTCGCCTATTGTCAATGGGGCACCGGCTCTCCTTTACCATTATGGCGACCCGTCAGGCTGTCGTCACTCCCCGAGTTCAGACAATAAACAATGGCCCCATGGCCACGTGCACTGGTCATTTTACAGCTGGTGGATCTTAAAAATTCTGGAGCAATTGATGAGTGTGAGTTTACAACAATTGAAGACGTCGTACTTGTCACTTAACAGTTGGTGAAACTATAATACTTATCGTGAATCGAAAGATGGGGATTCACAACAACCGACGATGCCACAAATGTCTTCCAAAGCATCAGTAATGTTGAAGGAAAATGGTACTTAGATATTTTGAAACTGGATGATTCTGACATTGGAGCACTCATTCAGTCAAAAAAATTGCAGCCTATTCACCTACCGCTTGTGTTTTTTGGGGCTGTTGGTGGATTTGTATGGCAAACAAAAGTGTTGGTAGAAGAATACCAAGGTATCCAACCGTCCTTCATATTTGCAGAGCGTTACATGTATTTCTCTTGGTTTCCAGAAGTAATCTTTTGCTATTTAAAGGGTATGGCCAAAGCACAATTGCATTAATTCTTGTTTATGTACTTCTACAGGGTGGGGCAAATAAAAGTGGCCCGGAGTTCCTGGTGACACAGAAACACAGTAAAAGAAAGGAGATGATTTTTTCGTTCCCCTACTTATTACAGTTGCTGCAAAAACTTTTAATCATCTCTTTGCATGTTTGGGCCCCAGGTCAGCAAGCTGAGGAAGTCAGATAGAAGCTGGCATCTCAGCAATCTCATCACAAATGCTCTGCTGCAACTCCTTAAGGCTATGCACCTTACGCATGAGGGTTCCCCACAAGAAGTAACACATTTTGACCGGTAAGGTGACCTTCGTGGGCAGCTAGGGCCACGACTAGACTGACATCTGCTTATATAACTTTGTAAGAAGAAGATAGTGTAATTGTAACCCATTATTCGGTGGGGACTAAAGGTCTCCCTCAGTTAATGCTGCTACAATCAGATTGCCACTGACAGTAACGCACACAGGGAATTTTTCAAGGAGGGGTTCCAGGTCGAGCCTCCACCATTCTTATATCATGCTCCTTTTGATTTTGTCGATTTTTGGGAACAAAAAACACTAAAAAACCAATTGTTGAATGAATAATTAGCATTAATTAATAAAATTAATCATTAATAACAAACATTTAATTAAATTTTACATACTATTTATTTAGAATTATAATCAATTGAAAAAAAAACGAGTGCTTTTGGGAGGGAGGTGGACCCGTCGGACACCCCCCCTTGTGTGCGCCACTGGCCACTGATCAATTCACACTGACTCAGCCCGCACTAAGATCTTAACCGGTTTTGTGAGTCACATTCACGTTTAATCGTATTCAGTCGTCCAGGTCACTTTTATTTGCTCCCCCCCCCTTTCAGTATATTTAATATATCATATCAAAGTTAATGTTAAAAAAGGCGTGCGAACTTCATAATAATCTTATTAAATTCATTGTATTGGTCTCTGAATAGAGTAATTTTAATATGGTTTAAAAGGGTTCTCAGGGGTTGCTGATTTTGTCTCGAGGGCTGAGAATGTAAATAATTTCCCACAATGCATATAATTCTTTGAAATTAAAATTAAATAATTCGAATTTTTGCGCATTATTTATAATGAAATGAGTCTTCAAAAAAGTATAAAATGTTTAAAATATAATCATAATTTAAAAAATTATAAGCTTATGAAAATAAGAAACATTTCTGTACAAAATATAAATGAAGTTTTACATTGCGTAATATACTACTCGAATTTTCTAAAAATAGTAGCTCAAATTACTAGCAATAAGTTGATTTATAAAATTAAATGTATCCGTATTACATTCTGTAGCTCTTTTTATAAATAGAATAATAAATTATAATTTTAAAAATAAAAATTACATTAATTTTTTGTTTTGTTTTGGTTTTTTGATTATAATATTCTTTCAAACATTTTGAACAAATTTGGTAAAATTAGGTAGGGGTTTAAAGAGTATGATACATTTTACAATCCTATAAAGTTTTATACATCAAAGCTACTATTTTAGAAAAAGGCTTGCGCAACGTAAAAAAAATTACTTAATATTTATTACAGAAAAATTTCTTATTTTCATATTTTTTAAATTTTAAAATTATGATTATATTTTAAACATTTTATACTTTTTCGAAACCTCATTCCTTTGAAAATAATCTGTAAAACATTTGAATTATTTAATTTTAATTTAAAAGAATTATATACCTATTTGGAAATAATTAGTATTTTCAGCCCTGGAGACAAAGTTAATACCTCTGAGACCTCTTGAATAAATAACTGTAAGACTAAAAAGAGATTTAGAGTTTATGTTTTATGTCAAATAAAGCAAAGTACTGAGACATAAAAAAAAGTTATTGAGCATTAAATGTACACGAGCTTCATATTTAAGAAACAAATAAAAGAATTATCATTAAAAAGAAGAAAAAGGTGCGTTGAAGTCAATAATACAACATAAGTCAATGAAATACAAATTATTTATTTGAATCTCATTAATAAATAATAAGGAAATTAGACTGGTATTTTTTGACGTTTAACATCTTTCCTCTCGGTTGCTTACGCATTAAAATATCAATCCCTATGTTAATCCCCTGGTGCCATTTTTTTAAAGATATAAAGTTGATATTTAGTGCTATCGATGGTACTACCTGTATGGTTAGGAAATACAAGCACTCGACCCCCCCAAAGATGTTTTTCGAACCCCCTGTTTTGCATTTTGCTAATGCAAATCCTGACTAGTTCATTTCATCATTTCTCTGAAACAGTTAAGTGGTTTGATAAAATCACTCACTTTCTTCTGGAAAGAGACGTTTTTTTAACATCTCCCGTGAATTGATCATATTTGATGAAATTCCTAATTTCGCCATTTAACGAAACGAAAATCGCTTAACACGAAAATATTTCCTTTTTTTTGGAGAAGGTTACGGAAACTGCGCCGACACTTAATGAAAGTTTGAGAAAATTTCCGTATTATTGGACTGTCCTATTGCATCATGGGAAGAATTCATTGCAGTAGACTATGATAATTTGTGTACAACCCCTATAACGGCAGACAAAGACAATTTGGAATTTCATCAAAGCTCAAAAAATATCACAGAGGCAGATTTGAATGACGAAAATGAAATGAATAATGCTCCCTCGTCGTCTGAAATGAAGAGCATCATGAAAAGTGTGCGCAGTTATTTAGACTCATATTCCAATTGTGAAATGAATAACAAAATGGACGACATCGAACAACTTGAGACGATTTAAGACAATGCAAAGAAAAAAAAATATCGGATCATTTTCAAAAAACTCAATAAATGTTTTGTTTTTCAAAAAACTTGAAAATTTTGTATTGCAATTCATCAAGAACTGTGAATGTTTTTTGTTTCATTGGTATTTATTAAATGCTTGCAAGAAACATATTTGTGCAGAAAAAAAAGAGCAGAAAAAATGTACTCCAATTTTAATTTTGCTAAATATATCAGGTTTTTTTTTTCGGTTTTTCATTTGTAATATTTTTAAAACGAAATTTTTTTAGCATGAAAAAATATCTCAGTCCCCTCCATTTCGTGTTAAACGATTTTCACTGTTTTAAGAGTTGTTGTTGTTGCTCAGGCCTCCTGTCTGACGTAGTCAGATCGAGGCTCTCGAAATTTATCGTGGCAAGGGGCTAGAAGTACGCCTGTCCTTGGCCTTGAGCACTATACAGGTGACAGTACAAATTAGCGCGGCGAATTTTCCCGAAGATAGATGGCGACACCACCTATCTCCACCTCCACAATTTAGGCGCGGAACTGAATGGGAGGGAAATATTCTTCAGTCCCCTGCACTCATGATTCAGCCCACAAGACTTTCGGACCCACTGATTTAACGAGTATGTACTCCGTGTGCACTCGGAAGGTATTTGGTGGCATCGGGCATCGAACCCAAGCCTTCCGCTAACCACTAGGCCAGGGGTGGCAAACCTTTTTGGATCAACGTGCCATTCTTCCTTTAAGTAATAATTAAGGAGGTAGAGACGTGCCGTCAAATAATTTTGACTTGAGATTATTGAGAAAATAATAAAACTAAATACTAACAACTCAAAACTCTTTAATTACAACGAAAAAATACATTTTGCACAGTATAGCAGTGGTTCTCAAACTTTCACTACTGGCGACCCAATTTTCAATCATAATTTTTATCTCGCCCCCCTAAAAATAATGTATTGAATGCAATAATAATGCACTTTGACGCTAAAGCTACAAAACGATCATAATTATAAACCGTACAAATTATCAAGATAAGTATTAAATTTTGTATATGTTACTTTTAAGTAATATTTTTTTTTTACTTTTTAGTTCGATTCACTATAAAAGCGTGTCTTATAGTTTGTTTTAAAACTATAATTTATTTTATAGTTATTTTTACTATACACGATACAAATCACAAAAAAAAATTCCAGTGAATAATTTAATTAAGAGAAAATATACTTACTTTCAAGAACTTTTCAATTTTTCTTAGAATATTTGAGAAAAAATCCAATAAAACTAAAGAAAATGTTCCAAATGTGCGTGTGCTTAATAAAGGACATAAATCACAGACACTTTTCGCTAACAACACAGAAACGTTATTTTCAAGCTAAACTGTCATATTTTGTTCACGTTTTTGCAGTTTTGCTGTTTGATTATCTACAAATAGAATTTTGAACTTTTTCTTCTTTGTGTCTTTTTGACAAGGCAAATTCCTACATTATGGCTTCATAGTTTTCTTCATAGAGATCTTTAGGCAGCATTTGAAAATTTCAAATCAACTCAAACGTTTCATGTCTAACGCTTTTCTGATATTTACTTTCGCTATATATATCTTGATTAATAAGCATTATTTTAGTAGGTTCTTCAATTGCTTGATCAGTTTCAACTTCCTTCAATAGGGATCACAGATGCCCATTTTTTTAATATTCTGCTTATTTACATTTATAAACCATAATAAGTCGTACAACACAGCAATCAAAACTACAAAATTGTTCATGGGGAAAGTGTAGCATGTTCTAAAAAATAATTGTGTAAAACGTTTTTATGAGGCATTATATGTTTCAAATACTCATGCTTATCCATGTATCATAAAACTCTTTCACATGGAAAAAGATGAAACAGAAATATATGTATTTACTTACATCTTCCCTAAAAAAAAAGACGGAGATAACCATACCAGAAAGTTTGAAGGTCAGCTAAAGTAATATTTTAGGTTAAAAGAAACGTAATAAAAAAATCTCTCATCGGTTGATATCGTTAAAAGAAACGTAAAAAACATCTCATCGTTCTCCTATTGACCAAAAAGCAAACAATTTTTTTTTAATTTGGTTATAGGGCCAAGCATAGCTAATGAGCGTTTGAAGTGGAATCTTTTATTTTTGATGATCTCCAGATGATAAAAATAAATTATATCAGTGCAAATGTGTATTTTTTATTATGTCAGAAAGCATTTTGTTTTACTTCATTCCAAAAAATTATTTTTTTAAACCTTTTATTTTCAATATTCTCGCGCCCCCCTCGCAGGTTTACCACGCTCCCCCTTAGGGGGCGCGCCCCACAGTTTGAGAAACACTGCAGTACAGTAGTAAATGGTTTAGTTATACGTGTAATTCAAATTAAAATAACCTTAGTGTGAATTCTATTGGGGTAGATTAGATGACATATAACTTGTATTAGGATTGTAAGATGTTACTTTTACCAGAATGCAAGCTGAATTCGAGTCATCTTCCAAACGGTTTCTAAGTGAGTTTAAATGTTATTCTCTCTCTCTCTCTCTCTCTCTCTCTCTCTCACACACACACACATCTGAGAAAATAATGACTCGCAGGCATAGGTAGACGAAAATATGGTTAAAATAGCATGAGTCATTTTTTTCAAACAGCTAAATGTATCTGGAATTGAATTCCATGGGTTTCCAAAATTTCATTACTAGAATGTTTACTTATATTGCTTGTTAATCTTTCTGTTTTAATCAAACTTCCAACTTTCTCCTTTTTTCAATAAATTTTTGAATCTATATTGAACTAGACTGGAAATAATTCAGTTGCATTTCAAAATTTTTTTCAATTTACAACCAATAGAATTGGGACAGATTCAGTTTATTAAATGAAGTTGTGATGATCTCCTAGGACCTCACTTTGAGAACGGGAATAAATAGGAGTCATGTAAGAACCAGTAGCCATTTTTATAAACAACTTTCTTTATTAGGTTATCTTATCCAAATAAAATCAAAGACTTATTAACAAATATATCTAACTAGTATTATGAGGTTTTAAAGGTAATATCCTTTAAATTAACTTAATTAGTTAATGATCCAAGTAATTAACAATTAAATAACGATCACGCAGAAATTACCACGATAAGAGATCCCAGATTTATATTCAATGTTCTTATTGAACATTTAATTTTAATTTCACTCTTATATAAAGCTTTAATTAGACTTTAATTATAAATCAATATTTACCACACGGAATCTCAACTCTTCTTGAGATTAAATTATCCAACAAGAAATCTTCAATTTAACTTCGCTATAACTTTCAACTTCAATCTCTCTCCTATTGCTCTAACTTTACTATTTCGTTTGACTTAAATACTTTATCTAATCTGCACAACAAGGAATCCTTTCCTCTTTTTGGAGTTGATTGGAAATAGGTAGGGAATTAAATTTCCCTAAAAAGGACGACTCAGAAGGTTAGTGATAAAGTTCCGTATAGATTTGTCACAAAGTCACATCAAGATACATAAAAAAACTAGAGCGTTTCCTATAGTTCTTCGAACTGAGAAAGTCTCGATGAAAACTGTAACAGATCACTCACGTTTCTAGTAATACTTCATATTGAACTTTGTTATTTTGAATTAAAATGCAAACCGTTTTGATCGGTGGCATGCCCAGTGCCACTGGTTCGCCATCCCTGCACTAGGCTATGCACGGCCCAAGAGTTACTCAGACTAGTGCTGCCATTTACAGGAATGGACTAAATTCATGTGACGTCACGATCACGTGATTCCAGTTCAGCTCTTGCGCACGTGCATGCGGCGTCATTTGTTTACATTACTATTTTGCTTTTAAACTTTAGTTAATTATTCTTTTTTGACGTTCAGAAATGGCATACTGTGTAGCATATGGATGCAATAACTCCAAAAAGAAAGACAATTGCAGAAACTCAACTTGCTTCCAATTTCCTTTAAAAAATATTTATTAAAAACATTTATTTAAATGCTGAGATAAAAAGAACCTTTATCCATCTTAAGAGAGAGAAATGGAAAGAATTGTGCAAATCTATTGATGCACACACCCCTAATACCAAACTTTGGAAACTCATGAAATCTTTGAGCATTACTCAACCGCAACAGGAGGAGTGCAATACTATCATTGATGACAATGGACAGATTTCCTCTGACAATAAAACTTCGGCCAATTTGTTGGGTTCCTACTACCAAAAGACGAGTAAACTGAATTTTAATGCAATGGACAAGGATACAGAGAATTATGCTCGAAAATTAGTTCATGGATGTCGCAGCTCAGAGCATGGAATCCCTATATTTAAAGAGTTCTTTACAATGCAGGAACTTAATATGGCTTTGAGCAACCTTGATCCATCTAAATCTCCCGGGCCTGACAATATTCATGGCCAGATGATCTCTAGACTTAGTGATTGGGGAAAGAAGAGTCTTTTAGAAATCTTTAACTTGTCTTGAGACTTGGAAGACTTCCCCGTGATTGGAAAAAAGCCCTGATTATTCCTATTAGGAAATCAAGCAAGAAAGCTTGCTATCCTGAAAGTTTCAGGCCGATTGCCTTAACAAACTTCTCCTGTAAGCTTATGGAAAAGATTATTCTTGAGCGACTTACTTACTATCTAAATTCTAATGACTTGCTCTCAATCGAACAATATGGTTTTAAAAGGGGACACTCTACTGCGGATCAGATTTTATACTTCGGACAGAGAGTTCGAGACTCCCAAAACCTTAGACCATCACATCATACAGTTGCTGTTTTTCTTGACCTTTCAAAAGCATTTGATAGAGTTTGGAGAAATAAATTAATCATAAAGCTTTTCAACACCTTTGGCATTAGAGACAGAGCCCTATCTTGGATTTTCGACTTTTTGAAAGATCGAGAGATCAGAGTGAGATTTAGAGACTCTTTATCTAAAACCTTTAGGCTCAGCCAAGGTGTCCTGCAAGGCTCAGTCTTGAGCCCCTTGCTCTTTCCTTATATATTGCGGGCATTGAGAAAATCATCTCTAGAAGGTGTGAGGTGGGGCTTTTTGCTGATGATATCGTCCTCTGGAACTCTAACTCTGACGTCGTCCATATAGAAACCGCGATCAATACTACCCTTTCTGACATACAGATTTTTGCTGAGCAACATAAACTGATCTTTAATGTATCAAAGTCAACCTCTAGCTTCTTCACGACTAACCGACGTTTATACAATTATCAACCTCAAATTTTTATGGAAAGCAAATCCCTTCTCTATGAAAAACACCCTAAATATTTGGGCTACATTTTGGATCCTGAGATGCGTAGCAACAAGCATATAGACTATGTGATAAACAAAGGCAGGAAGAGACTTGACTTACTGAAATACATCGCTGGAAGGGACTGGGGTGCTGATGCTGGTACTCTCAGACTGACATACACCTCTTTGATCAGACCTGTCTTAGAGTATGGCTCTCAAATTTATTTCAGTGCATCACGTACTAATTTGGCGAAACTGGACCGAGTACAATCAAGCGCTGCTAGAATTATCACTGGCATGCGACATAGCTGTCCCACAGATCTAGTTCTTTTCGAAGCTGATATCATGCCCTTGGATCTGAGAAGAAAATTACTGCTTTCAAAGTACTTTTGTAAACTTTACAGTTACGGAGATTATAACCGCACATCTGCATATCTCATAACCTGGACAAACAGACACAGACTAAAAAGAGACAGTCCTTTCTCTCGAATGCAAGCAATGGACCTATTAGATCAGGACATTGAAGAACATTTTTTGAAGAACGTATTTAACCCTCAGGAGGGATTGCCTAGAGTCCATTTTAAACCAGAAATGGGAGCTCATACTTCCAAAAAATCAAGATCCACCTGAATATTTACGTCAATTAGCATTGGAGATTATTAACAAAATTCCAGCTACTGCAATGCAAATTTATACCGACGGTAGCAAAGACGAACAAAACTCATGTGGCAGTGGCATCTTTATAAAGGCTCCTAATTGTTCTCATAATATCAAAATTAGAATTCGACTTTTGTTCTGTTTTTAGATCCGAGTTAATTGCCATTGATGAAGCTCTCCGAATCATCAAGACGATGACATCTCCTGATGAAATATGGATATTATGTGATAGCCGAAGTGCTATCCAACACCTTAGCGACTGGACAAATGTTGGAGACAAAACATCGGTCTCAATTCTTAAAAATCTTAAAGAACTTTCCCAGCAACATGAGATTTACTTCCAATGGATTCCATCTCACATTGGTCTCTTTGGCAATGACACAGCTGACCTTTTAGCCAAGGAAGGTGTCACTGAAAATTTAATGTCGAGAAGAACTTTGACTTTCTCGAAATTTTTTCTAAAACGAAATCTTTGATTCAAGAACTATGGAAGACTCCTCCGACTCACCCCTGGTATAATAGGCAGGCACCAGGTGGTGCCCTTTCCATCAAGGCGGATAGAGTCGTCCAAACAACTATTAGTAGGCTTGCAAGTGGACACATTAGAGGCCTTTCCTTTAACTTAGGCCAGAAAATTTACGAGAATTGTACTAAATGCAATTTGGTACAGGCAACTCCAGATCATCTTTTGTTTTGTGCAGGACTTGAAAGGGAGGACATCTATTCCAGTCCTCTTTTGGTGTACGATTTCCTGAGGACTCTTGGGCTCATGGACCTGGTCTAGCCTGCGGCTAGACAGGAGGAATTAGTCAACAACAACAACAACATTAAAAACATGGATAGCAAAGATTAGGTGGGAAAAATTCGTACCTTCTTATGCTTCTGTACTATCTTCGGATCATTTCGGAGAGGAATGTTTCGAATGTTCACCAAAAGTTTACTGATCGCAGGCACTTAAAACCTGGATCAGTGCCAACAAATTTTATGTTTACAAAAAGTTCATCTTTCCGGAGAATTCTGGAAAGATGCAAGCCCTCTACTTCTACTGAAATGTTTTCAAAATTTTTGCTATGTTTAAGTCAAGATTTTAAATAAGTTACTTAGAAAATACTTCAATGGTTAAATATCTTAATAAACTTAAGTTTTACTTATGTTATAAATCTTCAAAATAAAGTTACAGAAGTAATTCTGTACTTTATATAAAACTAGCACTATATAGAGTAAACTTTTAAATAACCATACATATTATATTAAGACAAGTATGTATACAAAGTTCACAGAAGATTATCTAATGTATTGTGTGCTGTTATTTTGCTTTCTCATTAAAAAAATAATAAAATACTTGTGATAATAATCTGTTTCTGAATTGATGGAATAATTTAATTTTAGCAGTATTAATGTTTTTTGATACTTTTTGATCATAATGTTTTTTTAGTACTTGATGATAAATTTAATCATTGATGATAAATTTAAATAAATAAATCCTGTAAATGAAAATTTCAAATAAATAAAAATTAACTGTTTATAAAAACACGTCATAAAGTATTTGAATTAAAAATACTATGCCTTATAAGAAAAATTACTAACAATTTGGGAGAATCTCTATGTTTACACAATGTTATTGAATTGAAGTTTTAAATGAAAAATTTGCATTTCTTTTTCAAAATGGTTTGGCATTTCTTGTGTTTACTTTTAATGTGTTGGAATCAAATTAGAATTTACTCATAAATAGCAATAATTATAGAATTACTAAAGCTTAATAATGCATATTCATTAAAATAGAAAACAATGAAATTGATATTCAATGCTACTCTAAAAAATAAGAATCAAATTATATAAACTTATCACTAATATAATGTAGCTATTAAAAAAATATAAATTAGCCCATTCACATTTCTTTTTATCTTTTGGGAAATCACCTTTTAATTAAATAACTATCAATGTTATTACATAGAATCCTATTTTGTATTTTAAAACAATGAGTTATATTAAAGCATAAAAGAGTAAATAGTAATGCAATCATAATCGTTTTAAAAAGAAGTTCCTAAATTAAAACAAAATAATTTTTAACATACCTGACAAGTTGTTCTGATTTGAACACATGGCTTGTACGTCACTTTCTTCTTCATTTCGGCTTTAACAAAGCCTTGAATAAAAAAAATAATCATTCATTAAGAAATCAGGCTCAGTAAATGATATCTTGGTTACGAATTTATCGTCGAATAATTTTAATCCTTTCGATATATTTGCAGCAACACTTCGATTTCCAGTGGCACTGGAAAACTTCTCACTGTAATTTAATATTTCGTGCAAATTGAAATTTTTCACAAGAAGCGGTTTCGAACCTATGCTATGAGCCATTCTTGTGAAAAAATATGAAATAAAGAACTACAAAATTAATTAATAACTAAAATAACTAAGAGCTATATCTAAGTGAATAAAGAAATATAAATAAATATCCCAGCTAACACTAACGAAGCGGACGAATTCTTAATTAGATAAATAAAGTATAATAAAAGAAAAATTATGTAAAAGAATTGTTAAAAATATTTCCTAACAAATATAGGTACTAGAATATTGCAAAAAATACAATATCATATGTTTTTAATTAGATAAAATTAAGATACGAGAACGACGTCAACAAACGTAAACCAAAGCTATGAAATCGCACGTGTTGTTTATTGACGTTGGAATCACGTGATTACTGACTGGCGCCAATCTGTCCATGAAGTTACTCCATTACTCGATTTCAGAAATGTATATAGATTAAATGAATTTTGAAGCCTTCTATTAAAATAAAACCGGAATTCGATGTATGAAAATTATCTTAAAAATATCGAATCTTACAGAATCATAATTTACTCAATTGGTTAGGTATATTATTAAAAAATCGGTTTTCTAGCCATGATCATTTTTGAAAATCCTTAATAGATGGCAGCACAAATCAAAGAGGTAGCTTTCTTGGACACCCTATGGAATTATTTCCTAATTTTTTTAGAATGAATTCGAATTTCCTTCATTAAATTACTCAACGAAAATAAAATAGTACTAAAATTTATAAATAATCGCTCAAATGTGTAAATGAACTCTAAACATTTTATTTCCTTCCAAGAGAAAAATATCAGTTTCAAATACGATTAAAGCAAAATATATTTTCATTTTATTTATTTCGGCAAATTTTAAATACAAATTATCTGCAATATATATATATATATATATATATAGATATATATATATATATATATATATATATATATATATATATATATATATATATATATACTGTTGTAAAAATATTTTTTTGATTTTCTTGTGCATTTAGGAATTACACACATTTATAAACAAAATTAAAAAAAAAACAATTCTGAATTTAAAACGTCTGTAAACACGTAACGTCTTTAAAATGGTTAATATTATATTCTCTCTCAATATTGTATATATTCAATTCAACTTTTATTTTTCGAGAGAGTGTAATCATAAATGAAATGTATCAAGGATCTTTGCACTTTGCGCAAATTTACATCATTTCTTGTATTCTTTTCGGTAAATTGATGCATTTTAAGCATATAATCTCAAAAGAAAACAGAATCATGTTTTACTCAAGTCAGTTATTTCTTCTTGCAATGATATTTTATTTGTTCTTAGAAATCTCTACAAGATGGAAGCACCAATCTAACAGGTAATTTTATTCACCTCCTTTCGCTTCAATTATTTCCTAATATTAAATATGGATTCAAATTTCTTTCTATAAATTACACTCAAAAGATGAAATCGTTTTAAAATTAAAAAATAAACCAGTCTTACAGTAGTCGCATGTGATGTGTAACATCTTACATGCTCTCTCTCTCTCTATCGTGGTAAATAAGCAATATTAATTTTTTCCCTGAAAAAAATATGAATCGGGTATGATTGGAAATAATTTTCTATCGAATAATTATATCTTTAATGAAAATTATATCTAATTATATATATAACTAAAGAAGTAACAAGCAATATCTTATCAAAAATAATTATTCTTGTTCAATAGCTAAGAGCTATCATGTGAGGTCTTTCATTTACACTCATATCCATAAATTAAGAATAATGAAGTTCAGGCAAAGAAAGAGACAGAAGCAAAACAAATTTTACTTATTTGTAAAGTCTATTAAACAAAAGGTAAAGAACAAAAAAAAGATGCTAAATGATTGACATAATTAATAAAATTGCGATTTTTACTCCCTGGAGCAAATTTAAAAAAAGAACCTATTTAAAAAAACAATTTAACATGTTTAGTATGATGGTTAATACCAGTGGCGTAACGGAGAATATTTGGGCCCCCTGCAAAGTCAGGTTTTGGGCCCCCACGCTGAAATTTACAAAGGGTAGGCACTTGCGTCAGTCAGGCTTTGGGCCCTTTATAACCCTGGACCCCCGCAATGCGGGGGTTGCGGGGGTGTACGTTACGCCACTGGTTAATACGGAGTATGTCTCCCGGACGATGCAATACATGCCTTACAACACCTAGGCATGCTGAGTATCAAATTATCAATCTGATCTTGGGGAAAATTACACCACTCATCAAGCAATACACTCCGAAGTTCCGGTAGACAGGTGGGAGGGAGTTGACGGGCTGCAATTCGTCGGCCAAGCATATCCCACACATGCTCTATTGGATTCAAGTCCGGTGAGTATGCTGGCCAATCCATACAGGTGATATCCTCCGATTGAAGGCATTCGTCTATAATGTTTGCACGGTGAGGACGGGCGTTGTCATCCATAAACAGAAATTCAGCATCCATGGCACCCCGAAACAAATGTGCATGTTGTTCCAAAATGACATCCCGATAGATGTGGCCTGTCATCGTTACACTCTGAACATGCAGGTCAGTTCTGGAACCAAGAATAATTCCTCTCCAAACGAACCATCGTGCTCCACCGTAACGGTGTCGTTCAATGGTGTTCTCTGGGTGATAACGGGTATCTGGCGCTCTCCATATTAAAATCCGGCGAGAATCAGACTGCAAACTAAACCTGGACTCGTTGGAAAAACATCACATAAGACCTCTGTTGTGGTGTCCACAATGCATGCTCTCTACTCCAGGTTAATCGCAGGCGGCAGTGAGTTGCGGTAAGTGGAACACATCTGAGAGGCCTACGAGCATATAGACCAATGTGCCCTAAGCGTTTGTACACGGCCTGCCTTGAAACTGTCGTACCGGTAGCTGAAGAGAGCTGACGAGACAGGTCTGATGCTGTGCTCCATGTGTTTCTTTTGGCAGTAACTGTCAAATATACCGGTCCTCATTCGGGACGACCTGCGCTGTAACATCTACTCCCATTACCGTAATCTTGGAATCGTTGCCAAAGCCTGGAGATGAGACTGGGCGATTCCAAGTTCCTCGGATACTTCCAGCTGGGTACGTCCACCTTCCAGTCGTCCAATAATTCTACCACGTAAAAAATCATCCAAATGCTTCCTTTGTGCCATAACTATGCGGTTTTTGCACTGAAAGGCTTTTAAAGCGCTTGTGAACAAGTTCACTTCTTTGCCACCATTCCTTATATACCCCTCTTTTACACTCTCGTCATTATGACGTACTATCCGCACCATCTGGTGGTTTCCTGTAATTTGCATATTCTTCTTCAAGATGTGTGTGATAATTCTACAGGTGAATTTTTTATTTTAGAGTTCAATTTCTGTGTGATTCTGAATTATCCTTAATTTATGAACATGAGTGTCTTAACAAAATAAGAGATCTAGCTGTGTGTGTTTCTGAAATTTGGATATTAACAGACAGCCGATCATCCATCCAACATTTATCGAATTAGCCATCTATCGGCAACAGCATCAGCAGGAGTATTCTTCACCTTTTTCAACAGCTTTCGAATCGGCACCCTATTCATCTACAGTGGGTCCCTTGTCATGTAGGCCTTCTCGGGAGCAAATTTGCGGACGACTTTGTGAAGGCGGCTATAAGCAATCCTGTGGATCCGGAAAACCTCATAGTTCTTACATCGACTGAGATCTACTCCAGGGCTAAAGAACTAATATGTGGAACCTGGGTAGTCCCTCCTATAAACCCATGGTATTTTCAAAGACACTCTGGATCCGCCATATCATTCAAGGGCTCCAGATCATATCAAACGGCATCCTAACGATTTTCGACTGGTCACCTGAGGTGCAGGAATTTTGAGGGTGGCAAAAGAAGCTTCCCAATTTGCTCCAAATGTAACATTAGTCAGTTTTCTCCTCAGCACATTCTGCAATGTCTGGAGTTTTCCTGTGAGGAGGCTGTTGCATCCCCCCTGATGTTCTTAGACTTTGTACAGATTTATGGACTCATGTGGATCTGGTCTAGTTTCACTATACCAGATGGGGATTAGTCCCACCACCAGTACGGTTTATGTAATTAAAGTCGTATTGTATCGTAGTTTTACCATCAAAGTACATTATAATTACATTCAACACATTATTACTATAAGAAGAGGGGGGCGATGAATATTCTGACTGAAAATTGGTTCGCAAATATTAAAAGTTTGAGAAGCACTGATTTATCGCAATCTACATCACTCTTTTTGACATCATGAATCCCTTTAGATACTAAGCAGGATATCTGTTCATAAGAATGTCGAGGGCTCAATTCTCCCCCTCCTCATACACCAACATATTTTTAATCTTTAGAATAAAGATTACGGCTCAGCCCTTATATATATATATATATATATATATATATATATATATATATATATATATATATATATATATATATACATACATATATATACATCTTTTAAAAAAAAAAACAACTTAATTCAATCCTCCTCCCCCCATAAAATATTATATGCATGCCCTACTTCAGTTTACTGGTTTTATTATTAAATTATGGTGTCAATAAGATTCATAAATCCAAGCTGCTAAGTATTTTGTGAGGGTTTGCTTTTTTACTCTGTGCTTTAAGAGATGTTTGCAGCTCTCCAGTCTTCTCCCTCTTTGTATCATTAAAAATTAAATATACTAAAAAAATATTTTTTCCCTTTTTTTTATACATATGTATTGAAACATTTCTCTGTATTTACTTATATATTTAAACATTAGACTGGCGTAAGACAACTACTGGTATAGTAAATTGTTTCTCGTCAACAAAGTGTTTAGAAAGTCAGTGAGAAAATATTCGGATTATTCCTAAAGCAGGCAGAGTCCATTTTTTTCGTAAAAATACCAAAGTGGGAAAATGTTTCCTGGAAGGGTTTCCTCAACAAAGCACCTCAACATCTTTATTTTATGACCTGCCCATGGGCTAATAAAAAGAGGGTTGAAATGGCCCTGCAGAAAACACACTTTTTCGAAGAGAGTTGACGCAATTTCAAATCAGCAAACACACACATACAATTTCTTCAATTGTTCTTCATTTTTTTTTAAACTGCAAACGGTAATTATGATTTTACTTTTGATTTATTTTGTACTTTCCCTTAAGACTTAAAAAAATTTACAATTATTTTTATCATATTAAGTTAAAATCAAAACATATGATTATTATTTGCTTTCCTTTACAAAGGTGGCAGTGAAAATAATTTTCAGCTTAATGAAATCTATTAAAAAAAATTTTTTTTTGTAAATTTTCTGTCTTACATCAGCTAATTTTAAGACTTTTGTCTATATTTATATATATATTTCAATGCACTTTAGTAGTACTTTTATGTTAATTAATATGCATCAATACTAGATTTCTTTGCTTGAATACATCTTCTAAAAACATGCTTTTCTTTGCAAGAACAGTTTTATAAAGATTAATTATTTGTATAAACAGGAATTTTTTTATTTTATATGATTGAAATTATTTTGCATTGAGTTTATTAGATGTTTCTTAAATTCTTATGAGCCTTTCATGAGTGATATTTGTATCTATGTCTGGTAAAATATTAGACATCCTTCTAAAGTATTAAAACATAACTTTTATCTGAAAATATTTTTAGTGAGAATTATAAAAAAAATAATATAAATGTGGAAATATTAGTCTATGACCTAAAAAGAAATAAATGTCATAAGCTTTATATTATTGACAAAGACTGCGAGTTGTGCAGTATTCCTTCCTTTCGTCACGTCAGCAAAAAGCTGTCATGTCCTGTTCCTATCAGGGTATAAGTTTCCCTAGCCCAACTCAAACAAGGAAAACAATGATCCAAATGAAAGCACGACAAAGTACGAAACAACGCTTGACGGAGTTTCTCTTTAGATATTTAAATAATTTTGAATCTAAAGTATTTATAACCTATTGCGCAGCTACCGTAAACCTATTGTTTCTTTCTTAGAATACAATTAATTAACAAATATGTACATTTAGTAAAAAATATTAATTTATGTGTACAGATATATGAATAAATAATTTTATATGATAATACTAATATAATATCCCCTTGTTTTTTATTCACCTAACTAATCCCTGCAATAACATTACAAAATTTGAAGTTATCACTTCCATGTGGTGTGGTCATAAGAACACACACTATTTTTTAACCGTTTGATTCGATGGATGGATTCCCCGAAATCACTGTTTGTCCATTTTCAAATAATCAGTCTGCCGCTCTTATGTCCCCCAATATCGTGACTAATGGATTTAGAATCAAGCGCTCGAGTGCTTGATGGCTACTAGAGTTGAACCAAGGCCATACAACTTTATATGATAGCTAGCTAATATATCTAGATATATATTATAAATGCGAAAGTGCTTGTGAGGATGTTTGGGAGTCTTTCACGCAAAAACAACTGAATGGATTTTAATGAAACTTCACAGTAATATAGCTTATACATCAGAATAATATATAGGCTATAATTTATAAAGATATTGTGAGAAGTGTCCAAAATATAACGATATTTGTCAAGTAAGTAGGAAAAAATTCTGCCATCTGCAAGCAATTCTGGCTTGCGCTGCAAAAAAAAAACCCACGTCAGCATATATCTATCTTTTGTTTGTGAAAGAACTTTTTTTGTTTTGGATACGCAAGACGATAGCTTCTAATTAATTCCTGTAAACAGCATAATCCCTAATTTTTTTTATTTCAGAATAAAACTAAGTTTTGAAGGGAGAGGTTGTTATAAATCTCTCTTTATTTGAATGTTTTTTAATGATTTTATTATGCACATTTGGTAGTAAGAAATTGATCTTTTTTTCAAAATAAATACTTTTATTGCTTCTCTGGTACTTACAATAGATAAACTTTGTCTTTCACACTACATCATTTGGACATATTTCCATAGTTTGTTTGTGGTTAGTAGTTAATTATAACGCTATAATTTTAATTGAATAGGGGGATATTACATTTTTAAGTATAAAAATAATTATAACTACTGTACTGTATTTTTTGGAGTGAGGGAATATTAACGTCACAATGTTCAGCTACACGAGGGCTTTTGGCAACGGACCGCTTAATTTTGAACCATGGTCAAGTGACGTGGATGACACCTGAGCTGGAACCCCTTTCTCCTAACTACCACACCTCGCCAATTTAGAATGAATATTCTACCAATACTTAGCAGAAATATTCTTTGAAATCCACTCTTCCAAGATATATGGAAGCACGGGTCTTATGATGAGTATTTTAGCGGGGAAGGTGAACAGTTTTGCATCAGATATTGCGTTTTTAGCGGATTGCAAAGATTATTATTTTTGCCCCGAAGAAATAGTTTATGTCAAAATTTATGTGTCTTATGTTTTTGTATGTTAATGAAGACCTTAGAAAACGAGTTGACTACTTATTTTAAGTGAATGGTATGTATAATTAATTTTACAGTGGAATATCTTTCATTAATTTATTAGCTCTAACGGATTAAATTTTCCAAAGTGGAGTATTTTGTTTATGTATATCCCTTAATTTTAAATGTCGTGATTCAAAAATATTGCATGAAAAAAACCGCAGTAAATCATAATGCGGTAGTTAAAGCATTAACGTGCATCGCGCCCCAACACAGCGGGTCTTACAAAGCTCTAATAAAGCTCGAGCTATGAAAGTAGCTAGACATTTGCTAATTTGACTATCGTTATCATTTCTCTGTGTTTTTCATTGAATCTCCATTATAGCCATTATAATTTAAGAAACGGTGTTGCTTGCGAATATTACAGTTTTAACATAAAATAAATACAACAGAAAGTAATATTAATTTATTACACTTTCAGAAATAAATTATTTACGCTATTTTAAGCTTTTATTACGCAACACTTTTAACAATGTGTTACTTTTGCTGAGCAAAGATCAGCTTAGGGAGGTATTTTCAAAAATCGACCATCAAGAGTGTTACGGGGAATTATAAATAAAAAAAATCCTTTTTATCAGCTATTAGATCTACATACTTAAAATTTAACAAAGGTGTTTTTTTTGCTTTGCTTTTCTTTTGTTTAGCTGAGATATGCAAAAAGCTTTTTTTTTGTTTAATTTGCAATTCACGTAAAATTAACTCATTAAAAACTTCTTTATCCTTCAATCTGTGTTGTTTAATTTTTCAGTTCACCCGTGCGAAGAACGGGTATACCCCAGCTAGTAGCTTTATATTTCGCTACCTCATGCGAAAGAGGAGTGGATCAAGACAGCGCTCTGCACCCAGTTAGATTTTTTTAATGCAGTGCTAACGCCATCTGTTGTCCAAAATATTATTTATTTTTGTGAATATATCTCAATGATTATTTATCAAACTTCAGTTTAATTTGCAATTTATTTAGTTAATGAAAAGAATTTATTGTATTATAAAATAAATTTGATTTAAAAAGCCAAGTTTTTTTTAAATTATTTAAATTTTATTAAAATATCTACACTTTTGCTTTGCATAAAGAATCTGTTTCAATTTTTCATGTTTAGTGTTTTTTTTGTTTAGAACTGTTTATGGTAATTTTATCAAACTTAGGGCTTAAATTTCTGTTTTATAAATAACCTTTTAATTCAAATTAATGTTATAATTTCCGATAAGTCCTCATGTAAAGATAGTTACCATTGTTTATCAAGAAGGTTTACACTGAAACTATTGATGTAATTGAATGCACAACAACAGTGCTTCTCAAACTTTCAATACTGGCGCCCCCCTTTTCGATCACAATTTTTTTCGCGCCCCCCTTATACATTAATAATGTACTGAATGCAATAATAATGCAATTTGACGCTAAAGCTACAATAGGCGATCTTAATTATAAACCATACAAATTAGTAACATAAGTATTAAAATTTTGTATACTACTTTTAAGCAAAATAAATAAAATAATAGGATAATTATTATGTTATTTTTCCTTTCTCTAATTTCTCAATTGAACATATTGCAAAATGCGGTAGCTGCTTAGAAGACAAAATAAAGATATCTGCTAAATATAGAAAAAGAACTCAGAGGGTCAATTTCTAATCATAAGCATTCCTTATAAAAACTTTGCTTTCCAAGACAAGCTCATGGACGTCATTAATACTTATTAAACTTGTTCTTAATTTAGTATTAATTAATTAGTTATAAAATATTCTGTGCAGCACTGATACATTAAAAGTATACCGGCTCTTTGTACGAGTTCATTTATAAGAAAATAAAACATTATTGATATAATAGCTGAATTGTAAGGGAAGCAAAGCTAAGTGCTCGACAATGTTTGCAAAAACGTAAAATGATTTTTTTTAAATGGTTGCTCAAATTATAATTAGTTTTAAGCAAATTGTTAGAAATTAGGATCAGGGAATTTTAGAAACCCTGGGAATTCCATATACTGGATAACATGCAGTATCAGTGTATTTTAGGGATAGAATTTATGAAGGCGTCACGATTAACATTGGATTTTGATCAGAAATCATTGATCATTCCCGATAATCTGATCAAACAATTGCCTAAGGAGGAGAAACCCGTTGATATTGATCTCACAGAATCAAAACTTGGTGACGAGCAACAGAGGCAATTAAAAGCCTTATGTAATACTTTTAAAGGGTTATTTTCCGATCAACCGGGATTAACGCATGTTGTATATCATGAGATAGATACTGGAGAGAAGGGACCGGTAGTGTCGAGACCATACAGGTACGACCGGGTCAAACAAGGCATTATTGATTATCACATATATAAGATGTTACGGGATGGTACAATTTGTCCTATTAATTCGCCTTATGCATCTCCAGTCGTTCTAACACGAAAGAAAAATGACCTTCCTCCAGATTCTCCCGAGGCGTATCGTTTCGCGATCGATTATCGAAAACTAAATGGAATTACCAAATATCCTCGATATCCATTACCGGTGATTGATGACTTACTCACCCCAATATTCCTCACACCAATGTTATGTCCACTCTAGATCTCAGGAGTGGCTATTTTCAGTTGGCGATCAGTCCAAGAGACATAGAAAAAACCGCGTTTATCACTCGCAATGGCACTTTTGCGTTCCTACGCATGCTTTTTGGTCTTTCTGGGGCGGCACCTACTTTCCAACGAGCTATTGATATAATTCTCAAACCTGTTATTGGGCGTTTCGTGTTGGTGTACATGGACGATGTTATTATAACATCTGAGTTATTATTATGATGTTATTATAACATCAAGGGTGCCTTTATACAAGATCCCTCACACGGCAAACCATTGATGGCTGCGTCTGCAATGGGCTCATGAGCACAGAGCCTGTAAGCTGATAGGCACCAAGTTGTCTTTTCAGATGAATCCCGCTTCAATTTGTGGGACCATGATAAACGCGTTCATGGTAGACGCTATGCCAGTGAACGCTGCCTTCCAGAGTGCATTATCAAACAACATAGTGGCCTGAGTTATGGTTTGGGGTGTGATTTCGTATCATGAACAATCCAGTTTGCTATGAATTGAGGGTAATAGTAACAGGTACGTCCATGAAGTGCTACAGCCTGAAGTCATTCTCTTTCTTTATGGCATCCCTGGAGCTATCTTTTACCAGGATAATGCATGCCCACATGTTGCAGTGACTGTTCGAGACTTCTGTTCAGCCTAACACATGCACTTTCTTCCTTTGTCTGCTTATTCGCCGGATATATTGCCTATTGAACACGAGTGGGATTTGGTTGGTTGGCATCTCGCTCATTACCGGGTCCTGCAGCTTCAAAAGACGAAATTTTGCTGCGCATACAAGCAATATGGATTTCTCTTCCACAAGCAGACATTCAAAATCTGTTTGTTTCCATGCTACGTCGTATAGCAGCACTTATTACAGCGCGTGTTAGCTACACCAAATACTGATTTCGGACACCTAATATTGTTTTTTTTGCTTTAAAAAATTTCGTCATTTATTTGTACTAATACAAGTCGTCTGTGCATTAAATTTCATTTAATTCTGATTATTCCCCTTCATGGTGTTGCATTTTTTACAAAAAGCAGTTTATTTGTCTATGAATGATACATTTTATATGAAACATATAGTGGTTAGTGAAACTGATTGCTGTGCCGTTAGGCCTAGATTCGAATCCCAGGTAAGACATGAATATTTGTTAAAGGAAAAGTGCCTTTTTGGCATGGGGTTACTCTAAATAGAATTTGAGCTACAAGTCTTCTCATGAGGTTGGTGGAAGGGGAAGAGAGGTGGGAAGCCTCTGATCATCCCCAGGGTGTTCTTCCTCACAGTTGGGGTAGAATGGTGCCAAATCACACTGTTGCCTGTTTTGTGCTCGAAGCTAACGACAGCCCCTTCCTTGCCCATCGTTGAATTTCGTGTGCCTTGATATGATGTTAGAATCGATTATTGTCGATCAGGTGGCATAAGTACCAACAACAGGTTTTTTCACCAGAGGATAGATTTTTATTCCCAGTGGCTGAGTGGTTTGTGCATCGCGTTTCCACACCACAGTTCCGAGGCTCGAAGGTTAACTCAGCCTTTCATCCCTTCAGTGGGTCGATAAATGAGTACCAAGCTTGCTTGGGAACTTTTCACTAACGTGTCAGACTGACCACCTCACCAGAACATCTGCTCATAAACCTCAGGGCCCAGGGTCGCGTATACTGAGTTGGGCACATTAGCCCTTGGCCCTCATGGGCTGTTGCACCACTGAGTTCAAGTTATAGATTTTTATGGTCTTCTTGTCTTAAACTGAGGACCCTCAGTTTAAACTTCATTTTTAGCGAGTTATTTCATTACAAAAGATCTACAGTTTTTATTAAATATTTTTATCAAGTACATAATACGAAAAGTGTGCAGAGATAAATTATATAAAATGCTAGCTGCATTACCTGCCTTGAACTGATCAACTGTATTTTTTCCCCTTGTTATATAAAAGTCCTTTGTATATCACAAATGAAATATATATTTACCTCTATATTTATTACAATTGAAACAAAATGCTGTAATTGTCACATCAATTATATAAGGTTTATATATGAAGTGAGTATTCTTTTTTTGGTATAACTATATGTGTTATTTAGAAATAGCCACAACATTTTAAATGTTACTATCAACAAAAATAAATAAATTCAAATGCACTCATTCAAATCCTTAATGTATGTGACTACCCCAAAATTTCCCATTTTGGTTAAAGCTTTTGAAACTTGTTTTATGTTTTTACTTTATAGCCTATACATTTAAGATTCCAAAAGCACTCTATTTTTGTTTCTACGATATTTAGAAGAAAAATTATAGCCTAATAAGTAAAACGGAAATGTAGTATACAAAACCGGATGCAGATCCCTACACAAAATATTTTTAAGATATTGAAATTTTCAGATAATGTTTTATTTAAATCTATCTGTATTATGAATCAAAATCTAATCTCTGTGCATATATTTATGTACTTTATTGCTTTTTTTATTAAAAAATTCATTAATTTTTTTAAAAATCGAGTTTTTGCATAAAATTTGGCATATTTAAAAAACTTTCAAAAATATTGCAAATCTTTTAATTTCTAATGCATGTAAAGATGTTATTCACGTACTGTATAAATATTATTTGAATACATGAGTTAGAATTTTGTGTAACTGCATTTTTTCATCAAAATTTCCCTAAACACAGCATTTGTTATAGTCCATAAAACTCTCTAGAAAACCGCAAAAGGTTAAAAAAAAAGTTCGAACTAGTTAAATATGAAGCTAAAGAGATCTTCACCTATAAATATTTTGACTTTAAAAAATGTACAAAATTAGTAGAAATTTTTTTCTACTGTATTAAAATCCTTAAATGCATTTTTTGAGAAACTATGCTTTTCAATTTTTTACTTCATGGTAAAGTTCACTGCAGGGTTTTTTTTAAGATATTGAATTGAAATTTTTAAAAAAATGTTGTATTTAGTTTTACCTGCAGTCTAGACTATTATCTAGTCTCTGTGTATATATTTATGAATTTTATTGCACTTTTAGTGAGAAAATAGCATTAGTTTTTTGAAAAAATTGAGTTCTTGCATAAAAATTGAAAAATATTTTAGAAACTTTCAAAAGTTTTACACATCTTATATATAGCTATAAGTACTGATAATAATGTTATTTATTTACTGTACAACAACTATTATTCGAATATATTTATTAGAATTTTCAATACAAGAGAGAGAGAGGTTTACCGCAACTGCAATTTTTCACTAAAATATCATTCAAAATTTCCAATGTATCCAAAATTTTTAATTTTGTGAAAATCGTATATGAATTCCTAGTTTTATACCCTATTTCAAATTTTTTAAAAAAAGGGGTTATTTAGTTGAAATTTATATATTTCAAAAAACGTGCTCCGAAGGTAGTCACATACCTTAATATTCCTATCCTCATGAGGAAATAAAATAATTTTTTAGAGGGTTAGAGAAATTCAACTCTTGAAAACGCTAATCTAAAATAAAATTCAAGTAATGAAACACATCTAATGTGCAAAATTTAGCTGGTTAATAAATACACGAAAACCACTTATCTGATCTGTTACATATTTTCAAAAAATTAATACTATTTTTAAATCAAAGTATTAAAAAATTAGGAACATAAAATATTTGCATTATTTTTATTTAGTTCGTCACATTTTAATTTTAAAATATGCTCTGATGATAAAAGTGTGAAATAATAATGAAATAAATAACGTTTAGGTTTTTTAGTAATTGAATTTAATAAAAACAATGCGTACAAAAGATGAAAAATGTACATGTTTGATTAGTAATTCAGTGACTGTTGGAAGAAAATTGTCCCACATACAATGAATCGCTAAAAATTTTATTCAACATTTCTTATTTTTCAAAATTACTTTGACTTTTTTTGTTTCTTTCCTTCTGCTTAGCCGGGCATTGCACGGGCTTTTACGAGTGTACAACTTAATTTCCACGTTAATTTCCTCTTTCCTTCATGACGCCAGCACTTTTGTGTGGGTGTGCACGCGTACGATGTGAGTGATTGCTATAATGATGCCATTAAAATTCCCTTTTTCGACTTCTTTTCACTGTCAGGCAGGTTTCTATCCCCTTCATTTACCACCTGCGTTGCATGAACATTTTTGAATGTATAACATATTGTCATGGAAATTCCCCTTCTCCTCTAGCTGTCAGCATCTCCTGTTGTGTATGTAGGATTTCTATATTAACGTCATTACAATGCCCTTTTTCGAAATTTCTTCCCATTGTCAGACATGTTTCTTTTATCTCTCTATAGCCCGGCGTTACAGTTACTTTTTTTTTTAGTGTAGAGCTTTCCCCCCTCCCCATTATTTAGTGATGAATTTTAAAAAAAAATCTTACAGAAAGTTATTGAAATTATTTTTTTTTCTGATCGTTTGAATGTTTGATTAAACATATGAAGTGCAAAAAAATATATATATATATATATATATATATATATATATATATATATATATATATATATATATATATATATATATATATATATATGTTTACATTCACTAAAAATAACATTCAAAAACAAAAGAATACTATCTGATAAAAATATTTTAGTATTTTATAATAATTTTTGTTTTTCATTCCTCTGTGCTTAGTAAATCATTTAAACATGTATCTGACGAAAAAAGTATATTATACAAAACAAACATATTCATTGTTTTAACAATAATTATTTTCTTAGAGTTTAAAATAAAAGGAGTTTGGTATTTTCATTTACTCGGTCAATCGTTACATTTCCTTCTTAGGTTTTGAAATAAAAAAAAATGATAGAAAATGTTCATTGAACAATTAGTTGTGACATACCTTTATGTCACAAAGAAAGAAGTCTTATGTCTTAAAGAAAAATGGCTGTAAAATAAAAAATCTCCTTTATTGATAAAGACTTATTAGATATTTAAAAAAAATTGTGAAATAATTAAATCAAAAGAAAGATATGTATTAATTTTACTATATTAATTTTTAAATACATTTATTTATAAGCAAATTTTCGTTGTTTTGTAACAGCATAATTCTTAAGGGTTTTTTTATTCCACTGTTATACAAAAAGTCCCCCCGCTGGTTATTGAAAAGACTATTAATTTCTTTATTGCATTGTTTTTGAATGTTCGATTTGAATAAAAGGGTAAAAAGCACGCACTTTAAAACAATGATCGGTAATGAATGAAATGATTCACTCAAGCAAGGAGCAAGAATCCCCCAGTCTTCGTCCCTGAAAACAATCTCCTCCTTCCACCCGGCTTAGTTCTAAACAGCAATGTCACTAACACGAAGATTGGAGTTTCTCCCTGCGCATGCGCACAGCACTAAAAATCTTGCGAATGTTTTTTAAAGTTTTCATTTTTTGAGTAGTTAATTTTTAAGTTGAAGTTTCCAAATTTCCCACATCGATAACAAACAACGTTAATTTTAAAATAAAAAATTTAAGGAAAATATTGTTTTAACGGAATCTCGTAAAAACGGTATTAAACGAAAAGCACAATTTTTTTTTAAAAAAAAAACCTGAATTTTTGAGATATTTTATCAATCTTTGTACAGATTGCGTATAATATTGTTCTACACACAGAAACGTGAGATTATTTTTATCAATAAAGAAGTTATTAAGTATTTAAATAAAATTTAGAGTATTTTTTGAAAAATTGTAAAAAAAAATAATTTTTGACATTTAATTTTTTTAAGTAACAGATTCTAAAAGAGAAAAGCATGAACTTTTTTAGTGTAAAATATTTTTTTCATTAGCTATAAAGAAAATGCAAGCGGAACGATTTAGAAATCATAATCATAAAAACGTATCGATTTTGACTCATTTAAAAAAATCTTAAAAGGCAGAAAATGTTATTATTTTGTAAAATTAACTATACCGTATCGTGGCGAAGTAAATGATCTTTCCGAATCTGTAATTATTTTTTGTCAGAGTCTCATGAAAAAAATTAGGTCGGGTTTTAAAAACGTCCGTCTGAAAAAAAAAGTTGAACTTAGCCCCAGGTGGTGAAAAATGGCACTAATTATGCGTTTTAAGGTTCTTAATAAATTATCTTTTTAACGAATTGGAATATCGGAATATAAATTGTCTAAACGGATTCCTCGCATCATTCCCGAACTTTTGGTACCTTCGGCGAGTTTCTGCGTCGTGCGGTTCGTGAGAAGATAGGGCCGTATAAATAGATACGTTCGTTTACCTACGAATTTTAATAGTGTATATTAACAACCACACAATATTACTGGAGAAATTTGAGATTCCGTTTCGTATAATAAGTCGAACTTGCAAAATTTCAAAAAATTAATTCTTAGCAAAATCAAGTTTCGAATCCGGGACTAATGTACTAGACTGTGGCCCATTAAAAAAGATAAAAACTGTATAAATATCTTAAATGAACTAAAAATTGACGTGATAACTAAATAAAATGTAGAATTTTCCACCAAAATTCCACTTAGTACTTAGTTGTATTCATAGTTTTTGTATCACCATAAACAGGTCTGTATTGTATAAATCTGTTAAGGATTTTTTTTTAATGTATAAAAGAAAATTTGAAATGAAAAGGACAGATTTTAAAGCATTTTTTTAAAAAACTGAATTTGATAAAATGGGCAGATTTCTTTGACATGAAAAAATTAACTGATTTGAATATACTAAATTGTATCAAATTTTTTAAAATTCACATGAACTTCATAAAACTTACCCAATAATTAGATTTTATGTAATTATTCCACTAAACAAACTGTTAAAAATTTGCATTTTTTTAAAAAATAACAGTTACAAAACAAATAATAATTGGAATGTTTTCCAGTATATAACTGATTTAATTAAACCAATACTGAAATGAAGCCTGAAAAAAGTATTACTATTAAATGCGGAAATGATGTAGGCAAAATTCAAATTTTGCCTGCAAGATGTATACACAATACATGTAGAGGGAGAGAGACCTTATCTGGTAACTTGCCGTATTATAAATAAGTACTAATAATACATAATTCAATCTTGTACTTTTTTTAACTAAATAGTCTTGTTCAAGGACAATTTTAGGTATTTCCATTCTTTTATGTTGTAATTACTTTATATAAAAGTGACACCTTTGAATTAAGTTATGCATAGTTTCACTGAAAACGGAACGACTATTGAAGAGAAACAAAAATCCAGAATAAGGAAATAAATATGTTTCTTTGATCAGTAAAGGAAAAAATAAAAATAGACAATATGCAATAATAAAAGAATAAGAATTTTTTTTCAACAAAATACCTGTTTGAAAGAAACATTTATTAATTAATTTGATATAGATGCTGGTAGAGACGGTTTCTTTCTCATTTGTTCTTTTTTTTCCATTAGTTATTATTTTCACTCGTTGCCGAAATGTACTTAAATACCGCAAATTTTTTAAACCTAATTCGTTTTAAACTCGTCTTCAGGAGTGAAAAAATACAGGTAATAGAGAGAGCTAGAAGAGGATAAGAGAGGGTAATCTTAAAATTTTTCAGTACCTTTTGAAATTATTTAAATAATTAAGAAATACCTCTCTGTAGGATTTAAATCAATGGAATCAATTCATTGAATTATAATTTCACGTTGTATTGCAAAAGATAATTTAGAGCTGAGATTAACATTATATTTTCAAGATACATTTTTTTAAAAATATTCATGATCTGGGAATTTTGTTCATTATTGATGACTCAAATCAAAGGTCTACTGTGCCCGTCTCAGTTTTCCTGACCTTGAGGACTGAGGTGCATGAGTAGATGTTCCGGTCAGGTGGCTAGTTGGACGCGAAACCACCCGTGTTAAGTTTCCAAGCAAGCTTGGTACTCATTTATCAACCCACTGAAGAGATGAAAGGCCGAGTCGACTTTGCCCAGCCCAGGGTTCGAACCTTGGACTTGTGGCGGAGAAGCACAATGCGCTACCGCTCTGCCACTACCACTCAGCTATATTGATAATTTCTGTATAATATGCTCTGTATTAAGTTATAAAACGGAAACGTAATATTTGGTTGAAGCCTTAGCTTACCCCATAGCATTTATTCAACAGAAGCGATCTTCAAAATTGTATTCTTTGAATTATCGTTTTCTGCATGCAATACCTATTTATTAAAGATGATATTAACATAAGAACTAAGCAACTGGTTCAAAATCACTCCCAAATATAAATTTTTGAAGTTATACTTCTTTTGGGGCGTTAGGGAAGAAGGATGAGGGTAAATTTTACGATGGGCGCGCACACCGTCACGGATGCGGAAATGCTTTGTTTAGAAATATACAGAACGGGATAGATCATTCCCGCCTTCGAAATTCTCTGAAGAAGAGGACACCCGGGTTTGAACCTGGGACCTCTTGATCTGCAGTCGAATGTTCTACCACTGAGCTATACCCCCGCGACAACGCACCTTTACTTTGCTTTCCGTAGGAACGGATACGAAAATGCTTTGTCTAGAAATATACAGAACGGAGCAGATCATCCCCGCCTTCGAAATTCTCAAAAAAATATTTCTCTTCTCTGAAGAAGGGGACACCCGGATTTGAACCGAGCACCTCTCGATAAGCAGTCGAATGCTCTACCACTGAGCTATACTCTCCCCCCGTCAGCGAACCATTGCTTTGCGTTGATGTTGATTTGTGACGTCACTACTAGTAGGGAGAGTTCGTGGATGACAGTCTATTTTTGGGTACCTGGACTGATAAACAGTCTTCAATCCCATATCATAATGTCTTTGATGCAGGACTTGACTTCGTTACTTTTTCACAGTTTGCGGAATGGCATGCATACAATTGGCTGTGGCGATGGAATCCGGGAGGAGGGGCTTAGAGATGACTTCTTGGGGTAAAAGTTTTTTTACAGTACTGAGAACTTAGGAATGTTCTCTCAGTGAGTTGGAGGTGGAAGTGAATTTAGCCTCAGGCTGGCTGCCCATGGGGTAGATAAAGTTATAGAATGTAAGAGGGGGAAAGACGCTTGTCCAGTGGGGTATAAAGATTATTAAAAATATAAGACTAAAAGAAATTAAGAATTTAAAAAATTTACTAGGGTGCAATAATTAAAAAATTATTGCAAGGATACAAATGCTAAGGCGGGTTGTAAGAATCCAGAAGGATTCTTCTCGGCCTTTTAGTATTATCGTTACAGTTGTAATCGTTTAAATTTAACATATTTACGTTATTAGTATTTGGTAAATTATCGAAAAAGTTTATAGCTAATTTTTGAATATGTGCTTTAAAACTAGTGATTTTAAGGGCTTTATTAATGTGATCATTTCGCATGTAGCGGCAGGCATTTACACAATCATTCTTATATAGGAATTTTGCAGAGTATTTAAAATATTAATATTGGTTTTAGCAGCATAACCCCATACTGGACAGGCGTAAGCAATGATTGGACGCATAACGGCTGTATAGAGAAGCACTTTGTTATCTCTACTTAAATGTGAGTTCCGGGAAATTAGGGGGAAAGTTTAAACATAATTTTTCGGAACTTATCGCGAACGTGTAAGATGTGTTGTTTCCAAGTTAAGTGTGAGTCAAAAATAACGCCAAGATATTTGGTGTTCTGAGACCAGGGAATTTGTTTATTGTAGGGGGAGGTGTGGTGCGTTTTTTGGTTAAGATGACTGCACAAGATTTTTTGACATTGATACTAATTTTCCATCTGTCGTAATAATTTTCTAGCAGCTTGAGGTGTTTGTTAATGGCAAAAGTAATAGACTTTAAGTTTCTGTACGTGGCATTAATGGCCGTATCATCAGCATAGAGACTAATTTTTGTTAGTAAATAGCTGGGAATGTCATTAATATGGAGATTGAACAACAGGGGCCCGAGCAATGAGCCCTGAGGACACCCTGCAGACATGGAATGAGAGTTAGATAATGATTCATTTACTCTAATCCGAAAGGATCTGTTAGTGAGGTACGAGTGGATGAGGGGAGAGGGAATTTCGTAAGTAATTAGTTTGAAAGTGAATCCTAAAATCCAAACACGGTCGAAGGCTTTCTGGATATCCAGAAAGACCACTCCCGTGCTCTTCTTTTTATGGAAACCTTCCGAGATACTTTCTGTTAGTCTGAGAAAAGGATGAAGAGTAGATAGTTTATTTGTAAATCCACATATTGATTAGGGTTAATTAGGCTTTTATCATTAATGATTTTTTAAGTCTATTAAGAATAATGTACTCAGTTAATTTACTTAAAGTTGAGAGGAGAGAAATGGGTCTATATGAATTAGGAAGATTTTTATTTTTACCAGGTTTAATTATAGGGAAAATGATAGCTTCTTTCCAGTTACTAGGAAAGTGATGAAATTTAAGAATTTTGTTGAAAAGAATAGTTAGTATGAGGATTAGTTCGATAGGAAAATTTTTTAGCATTTTATTGGTGATAGTATCTTTACCGGGGGCCTTTTTAGAGCTAGTATTTTTAATGAAGTTAATATCTTATCGGACCGTGGCTTGCTTTGTCACGGGTTCGAATCCTATACCACTAAAGACCCGCCGTAGGGGCGATGCCTTTTGTCGAGAGCTAGTATTTTTAATAGAAGTTAATAATTTCATCAGGCATGGCAGGTTCAATTTGAGTAGAAGGGGCAGGTTCAGGAAGAGGAGAAAGTTATTCACAGCTGAGGTGACAACCTTGTCATCTTGTTTGTAGTTGTCCTGCATGCAGTTATTTTCAATGAAGTTATTTTTAATCGTATTAGCAAGAAGGTTAGCCTTCTGCGGTTCAGTGACGGCCATATCAGTAGCACAGTTCAACGTAGGTATTTGAGATCTTTTATTTTTTAAGAATCGCTGCGGCTCCCAGAGGCCATTGTCAGATGTATTTAAAGCTTCTAGTCTAGCATTCCAAGTATCATTACTATATACACTGCTCAAAATAATTAAAGGATATTGCGGTTTTAGGTGGACCTTGTAGCTGGGAAACTTTTTAGCTGATTGATACATGGTCGACAGACGTAGTAGGTTATATGAGAATAAATTACACATGTTTGGCAGAAAAATCCATTTTATTGCGCATTTGTGTACAAAAGGAAAAAAACACAATTTGTGCAATTGAGAAAAAAGAATAAGAAAAGGTGTTTTCTTCAAAGGAAATCATTTTCAATAGGGGGTGTGGTTTGCATGGACAGCCAGCAACATTGGAAACCTTTGAGGCATGTATTCAATGAGGCTGTTAATCACGAGTTGGGGTATTCTGTCCCACTCTTCCAGAAGAGCTCTTTCCAGTTCTTGGAGAGTTTGTGGGGGTGGTTGGCGGCCAGCAACTCGTCTTCCTAGAGCGTCCCAAACGTGCTCTATTGGATTCAAGTCTGGAGAACACGCTGGCCATTACATTCGTACGATTCCTTCCTCGAAAAGGAAATCCTCCACCAGGTTAGCACGATGTGGCCTGCAGTTATCGTCCATTAAAATGAAGTCATATCCGATTGCTGCAGCGTCAGGGACTAAAATATGTCTGAGGATCTCATCCCTATATCGGCGAGCAGTCAGAGGTCCATCTCGAATGATGTAGAGGTCTGTGCGCCCATCAATGTAGGTGCCACCATACACCAACACTCCTCCACCGCCAAATCTGACACTTTCGTGCACGAACGCAGGATTATTCCTACTGCCACGGTCCCTCCCGATGAAAATATGCCTATTATCCGGATGAACAGAAAAACAGGACTCGTCATAAAAAAGAACATCGCTCCATTCATTTCTCCTCCAATTCACATGCTCTGTTGCCCACTCCCTGCGGTCACGACGATGCCTTGATGTTAGTCTAACACATACCATCGGTCGACTAGCATACATACCTACACCATGGAGCCGGTTTCGGACAGTCTGAGTTGAAACCGTGGTGCCAGTAGCCGAGCCAAGGTGTTGTTGGAAAAGAGTAGCGTTCATATTTCGGTGTCTCCGAGCAGTTAACACTAAATAACGATCTTTATTGGGCATTGTTGCCCGTCTACGACCTTGTCCTGGTCTTCGGCCTGCACTTCCAGTCTCCAAAAAACGGTTCCAGATCCTGGAAATCACCCTTTGTGACACTCCAATGGCTTGAGCTACTTCGGCTTGAGTTTGGCCCTTTTCTAACCTACCAACAACTCTCCAAGCATCTGAATCGGTTAAATGACTTCGCTGAGACATCTTACTCATCGAAACAAAGCAGTCACTGAATGCCGATCATCCTTGTCTACATTTCAGTTGAAAGTCCAATTTCATTCGCTGCCGCAGAAGCGACGTTTTTGACGTCGAACTCAAAATTAGCATACTCCACAGTTTGAAAATCAGAAAAATTTGCATTTGTGATTCTCTTCTTCCATTTTCGGCAAAAAAAATTTCGCTTATATCTTTTTTTATATAAAACTTACAATATCGTTTAATTGTTTTGAGCAGTGTATTTTAAGTTCCTTTTTGAGAGGTTGGCTTGAGCTCTATTGTATAATGTTTTATAAAAAGGATTTAAAGTCTTCTGATAGTGCTTACGAAGGTTGTTTTTATGCTTAATAAGTTGATTAATGTGATTTGGAGTGAAGTTTCGGCGAGCGTTTTCTATTGGCTGGGAGGCGTGGCTATGGGTAACGACGACCGCTTCGGTGAACTCTTTAATTTTGGTTTCAAGATCATTGGTATTATTAATATTATTCGGATAGTAGTTAAAAAGAGAGAAGTTTTTATTTAAATTAAAAAAATTTCTAAAACCCTTCCAGTTGGTAGTAATCGCTCTAGAATTTGAGGATTCCACTTTAAGTTTAAAATCGAAATTTAGGAAAACAGGGTTATGGTCAGAATAGAGGTCATTAAAGGATTTAATAGTATAAGGGTAGTAAAAGTTTTTGATTAAAGCAAAGTCTATTGTGTTAGCTGAGTTATGGCCAAATCTTGTGAGGGAGTCAGGAAACGCTATGTGCAGATTTAAGATGTTGGCAAAATTAAAAAGATGTTTGCCTCTGTTTGAATTTACATTGCAATTCCAAGCGCTATGGGTAGCATTGAAATCACCGAAGACGACACAATGACTACTCGTTCGGAGAAAATATTCTATTGTAAATAAGTTTTCGTCTGAGGAAGGGGGAATGTAAACAGAGACAATAGAAACAGGGTCATGGTCGTGGGGAGTTAGTATAATGTTAGTCGCTTCGACAGCTTGTAGTGTGTGGGGGAGACAGTAATGTTTAAGAGACTTTTTGATAAGAATAAGAGTTCCGCCGGTGGCCGCTGTGTTAGTGATCCTGTCATTTCTGTAGCAAGTGTAATAAGCTATTGTAAAAGTGTGCGATGGTCTCAGATGAGTTTCCTGTATGAGAACAATATCGGGGAGTGCTTCTCTATAAATATTCGTAGTTCTACTCTACGTCTACGCAGACCGTTTGCGTTCCAAGAACACAAATTGAGGCCAATGGGGGACTTAACCATTATTATTATTACAAGAGGCCTCTAATAAGGCGTACATTTGATTTCGGTTATTGTTTGCTTTTTGCACTTAGTTAAAATTATTAATGAAATTAGGATTTGAAGTAGCTATGGCTTGGGTAAATTGAGATAGTTGACACAAACATTGTATAGTCATTTGTAGGGCGGCTTGCAAGTTAAAATTATTATTATTAAAAATATTTCTGTTAAAGTTATATCCGTTAAAATTATTATTAGACTTGTTAAAATTTGGGATAGATCTATTATTTGGGGAGGGATTTCTATTGGCCTCAAATTGAGCAGAATTCACAGGTCCTTTTGGCGTCATCTGTTGTTTATTTTGGGAGTTAGAGTTAATTGAAAATTTTTATTTGGATTTGCGGCTTGAGCATAGGATACGTTCGGTCTGATAATGCTATTGTATATATTTGTATAAGAATTTCTATTATTCAGGGCTGTGCCCTTAGGGGGCTTTGGGAAACAGGAGCATCCCCTCCAGTTTGCCATATGGCCGTACATTTCACAGTTTACGCAATAGGCGGTTTCTAGTCTTTCAGTTATCGGACATTCACGGGTAATGTGTCCCTCACCGCATTTTAAACAGCGCGGGTTTAGATGGCAGTTTTCTGAGTTATGATGGAAGTGGTTACACGTGTAACACCTTTTCCATTATAACCTTCCACACGAATGCTTAAATAGCTTAGGGTTTTTAGGTGAAAGATTTTTAAGTTTTCGATGCTTCTTGGGAGAGTCACAAGAAATACCGGGATGGCTTGTTTACTTCGGCGGCCTATTAGCTGATTAACTTTTTCCGGGGTAAAGCCTAGTTCTTCCAAGTCAGCTTTAATTTCTTCGACTTTGAAGTTGCGGGGGAGTCCTTTCAAAAAAACCTTGATAGGGCGCTCATTTTTGGGCTTAATTTCGTAGAATTCGAATTTTACTTTTTCAACAAAAGTCAACAATTCGTGATATTGTTCCAATTCATCGGTATAAAGTTTAATAAATTCTCCGGTTGTGCGTGATCTTATTTTAGGGAACTTTTCATTTATAACTTTCATATGGCTTCTGATCGTTTCAGTAATTCTAAGCATGACTGGAGGGGTAAGCGTTCTAACGGAGTTTTGATTGCCGGAAAGGGTAGAGCCAGTGGCCGATGGGGGTTTGGGAGTAACGACGGGAATAGCGTTTTGAGAACCTGTGATTTCTTCAATATTGCTATCATTAGGTAACTAGACTAGGTAACTAGATGGAAATACTATCGTTAGGTATATTTAAAATTTGTCTTTTAGTTGTTTTCCTTAGAGGAGGATATTCAAAATCGGAATCTTCTTTTCGTTTACTAGAAGTTCTATTATTGTTAAAGTTTAAAGTTCTTTTAGTAGGAGTTACATCTAGGGAGATTTTAGGTGAATTAGTTTTCGATACTGATTCATGATGTGGGCAGCCAGTGGAAACACAAGGAGGAAATGAGGCTAAATCACTTAACGCCAAGTTGATAGTTTCTTCAATTTCCTGAAGCTCCGAGACGGCACCTCTGTAGAAGGGCTCATCCGGGTGGTGGTCAGGCATGGCTTGTAGTTCTGAGATGCAGGCCAATTTGAACTTTTTGAATGTCTCCATCTTTTGCAGCTGGGCTTTGTTCTGAAGAATCTGCTCACATGCCGAAAGAAGTGGATGAGTTGGAGTTTGTCTGAGTGAGTCGATTAAGTCCATATCCGTGGGTTCGTTGTTTTGTTGATCCATATCCAGTCGTTACCAGGTCATAAAAGAGGGAGAATTAAAGTGTCTGCTCTAGCTGGTTAGCCCTGATAAGGGCTGTAGGTAACAGATGCACTATCAATATGGGGGGGGAAAACTGACGAGATACTGCCGAAGCAATATGCCACGTGGTGGTCGGTCGTAGTAGCAGAGGGAGAGCGTTCGCAGTTCAACCTCCCTGGTCAGCGTCCGAGCGGAGAATCGTTTATGGCGAGAGTTCGTCCTTCGCCTACGAAACTCCTCCTGTATTAAACTGGAGCGCCTGATCTCAAAACCGAGATCTTGATCTCCTATCAGGCAATATAGATAGTTGACTTTGACTTGATTAATGCCCATTTTTGTTTAAAAGTAATTTACAATATAAGAATAATAATTGCCAGTATAAAAATAATAATAGGTGTGGTAAAGGGGGAGATGCTGGAAGCATGTTGTTTGCATTGGCTGTGTGTGTGAAAAATATCACAGGCACCTACCGACTCACCCCTCCACAGAGGGGCAGAGCCAGCGGCAGAGAATCATATGATCTGGGCGGCTAGGGAAGAGAGAGACCGGCTCCTTTCCTTCGTCCGTCCGATTTTGGAGTGACTAAACTAAAATTAGATGATCGCGGGCGCCTATTCCCAGAAGGATGGGAGAAAAAGAGAAACCATGACTGAAGTTAAATACAAATACCGAATACTCCCACAAAAAAGTGGGGAGGGACGAAGTACCCCAAAGCACGAGCGTTCTAACGAAGTAGAGCGCCGGCGGAGGGAGGGGAGGAAACGCAGGAAGGAAGACGGGACGGCCGAAGGCAGTAAATCAATTCGGTGACAATTCACCTCAGAACCCAGAGTGAAAGATGCAGTGCAATGAAGCTAAATCATATTGTTAAGAGTGTGAAAAGAGTGTTTTTGTTGTGTTATGGGGGGCGGAGCGGGTTTCTCCACTTCGTTGAAGAGTATGCATATTTAATTTTAGGATGTGGATACGTAAACAGTGTTTGTGCTTTGATAATTGGATTGTCATGAGACTCAATAGATTTAAATACATTTCTAGAGAGTTTATTGATGTAATTAGTGATCGGCTCCATATGTAGATCGTTGTGTATCACGTCATTTCGGACGTACCAAAGTGCTTTCGTCATGACGCGGAGTATTTTGTTTTGAATTACTTGAATCTTTTTCATGTGGGTGGTGGCTGCGGCTCCCCGTACGGGAGATCCATTAGTTATAACTGGGCGCAGAATCTGCTTGTATAATATTACTTTATTTTCTAGGGATAAAGGAGACCTTCTCCCAACGAGGGAGATGGCTAAATGAATTCTAACTCAGAATTCCTTTGCTAGATGGTCGATGTGTTTTTTTGAAAGTTAAACGGCTATCTATGTGTATGCCCAGATATTTCACCACCGAAACCCACTGTATGTTGTCATCAAAAAGTGTGAGCTGGAAATGAGGGTCGATGACCCCCCATTTACTGGAAATAATTGCTTGTGATTTATCAACATTAATTGCAATTCTCCAAGGTGTAAGCCACGTTTCGAGTTTGTCTAGAAAGTTTTGTATAGCTTTAATTGTGTATTTCAGCTGGACACCTTGCGAGAGAACTGCGGAATCATCCGCAAACAGGCAAGTACTGACGGTGGAGTATTGTGGGAAGTCATGCGTGTAAATGTTGTACAAGTACGGGAAAAGGACAGATCCCTGCGGGACCCCATAGAGGCAAGATCCTGTGTTAGAGTATGTATTGCTTACACGAACTCTAAAAGTTCTATTGTGTAAAAAATTATGAATGATTTTAATTAAGTAGTCAGGGTACTGTAATTTAATTAACTTGTACGTGAGGCCATCGTGCCACATTTTATCGAATGCCCTTTTAACATCTAAAAAGACACCTACAGTATAGAATTTGTGGGCAAATAATATTTGTAACACGTATCAATTGGTATTTTGGAGTGAACGAAAATTAGATGAAGCGGGTGCCAGCGAAATAAATCGCTTATACCCAGAATCCGGAGAAAAGGATGAATAAGAAAGACCGATATCTAAAATCACCCCCCACCCGCAGGGGGAGGCTGGAGGAAGAGAGCGGCCGAACGAGGACGAAACTGGAGTGACGTCACGAGGGCGAGAAGGAAGAGCGCAGGAAGGGAGGGCTTAACAGCCCCAAAACGCGTTCGAGGAGCACCAAAAACGCAGTGGGAAGGAGAATGCTGCTATTTTTTTTTTTTGCAGCCGGAATGAAAAGAAAAGTCTGCAAGGAGAAACTTACAGACGCCACAGCAGGTGGAACGAAGCTGGAGCCAGCTTTAACACTGATCCCAGTTCTGATGAGAGGCAAATGCGTTTGAATATTGTGAAGTGTAGCAATTAAGTGTTTTTGTTGTGATTACGGCGGTTTCAAGGGCAGATTTCATTTAGTAATTTTGTAAGCAAAATTTAGTTTAGAGTGAGGATACGTGAATAGTGTTTGTGCTTTAATTACTGGGTTGTTATGATTTTAGATAGAAGTAAAAACATTTCTAGAATTTCTAGTGATGTAGTTATCGATCGGCTCCATGTGTAAGTCGTGATGTATGACACTATTTCTAACGTACCAAGGTGCGTTAGTAATGATTCTAAGAATTTTATTTTGAATGACTTGGATGCGTTTTGTATGGGTCGGGGCCGCTGCCCCCCATACGGGGGACCCGTAAGTTATCGATTTTGGAGTGACCGCAAGAAGGGCCATATTTAAGGATCTTTGTGTAACTCACGCTCGTCCAATCGGGAGGAAGCTACTCTGAAGGGGGTGGGATCGTTGGGAAAGTTAGTCTGATAGAGTTGAAAATTTGCAGAAATCAGGGGTGGGAGAGCAAGTCTCCCTGTTAGAGTTTATTAGAGTAGGATATTGCGGAGTCTATTAAAGCTTGGATAGGGTATAGATTTCAATTTTACGTAAAGTTCTGTTATCAATATTTTCAATGTTAGTGAAAAATTTGTTAGCTATTTTCTTAAGTCTCCCGCACGGTTTTGAGATTTAACGTGAATCGAAGATCCTCGTTTCTCACGAACCATGTGGAGTTTGTTAGTTTTATAATAATTAATTTCGAGAGGATTCTAATCTGTTAATATTTGATTGAGTAGCATGACCCCAGACGGGAGAAGCGTAAAGGAGTACTGGTCTGAGTATTGAGGTATAAATAAGCAATCTATTTTTAATTGTCAACGAAGAATTCCGAGTGAAGTAAGGGGAATAAATACAAGCTAGAATTTGGAATTTATTAATATTTATGATATGAGAGTTAAAAGATCCTCCAGCTCATCCAGAATGACACCTAGATAATTAACTGATTTGGACCAGGGAACCGGGTGATTCTGTACGTGTATAGGCGGTGGCTTGCGAGTATTGTGCCCAGCAGAGAAGACTGCTTCGGTTTTTGTAGGATTTATGGAAATTTTCCATTTTCTGTACCAGTCTTCTAGCTATGCCAGAGGAGAAAGTGTGTAATGCATGCTTTGTGCCAGGATCGAAGTGTCGTCCGCGTAGAGGCGTGTTTTTGGAATGTCATTAATGTATATATTGAATATGGTGGGGGAAAGGAGGGCGCCCCGGCCCTTATTCGTTTTGTCGTGGAGTGTGTGTCTTTGACGGCAAAGGATCTGTTAGGAAAGATTTAATGATCAGGGTTAGTTGGAGGGGGGGGGGTGTTAATTTTTACGAGCACACTGCTTGGCGACAAAGTTTACAATATGACAACCCTTCCAGATTGTCCAGTCCGGTGGCTAAAATATGGCAACCCTAAAACCGGTCAAGCAAAAAAAAAATCGGGCGAAAAGGGAACATCGTCCATTTCGCCCTTGACCCTGCTGCAACACGTCAAGTTTACCCCTGCTCATTCTTTCTTCCCCACGTGTTCAGATTTTTGGCTTGATTTTGCACCGGTTGTTAGAATGGCTTGCGAAAGAAAATTCCTTGAAAGCGAGGCAACCACAGGATTTTTTCTTTTGCTTGGAAAACAAGGGAATAAGGCTGTTTTAGATTGGGTAATGAAAGAAGGATTAATTCCTCCAGATATATGAGTGTCCGAAGTGTAAAAAGGATATGCGTTTGGTTGAACGAAAGGGTACGATTGATGGTTTTGAATGGCGTTGTCGAGAGAATCCCCACTTTGTTTGCCGGAGTGTAAGAAAAGGTACGTGGTTTAGTGATAGTAGATTGAGTATTTGTGTGATCTTGCGATTAACCAGGTATTGGTTTGGCAGGAGTATGAATGAGTTTGTAGTGAATGATTTAAAAATTAACAAAAACACAGTGGTGGTTTGGTACATGTTTTGGCGTGAGATTTGTATGGTTGCATTTGCATGTGTAAATGAGAGCACGAAACTTGGAGAAGGAAAAAATTGTGGAAATTGATGAAAAGTTTGTTCGGAAAAACGAAATATGGCAAAGGTAAAAGAGAGAAAGGAAACTGGGTATTTGGTGGCGTGCAAAGATATTCGAAAAAATGTTTCTTCCGTTTTTTGCCAAATAGAACGAAAGTGGAATTACTTTCAGTAATTCGTGAATGGATTTTGCCGGGAATCACGATAATTTCGGACTGTTGGAGGGCTTACAAATGTCTGTCGGATGAGGGATACAGACATCTCACAGTCTGACTTTTAAGGATCCCGAGACCGGTGCACACACTAATGCGATCGAAGGAACGTGGTCGGCCATCAAAAGAAGTCTAAACGATCACACGGCCCATGTGGAGGGTCAATTCGACTCGTACCTTGCTGAGTATATGGGGCGTCGATCAAACGAGCACAAAATGATCGACGCAAACTTCCGGGATTATTTAAAAGCAATTGCACGTGTGTATCCTCCACAGGAATCAGTTGACCAAAAAGAGTGAGGTAAATGATTTTTTACAATTTTTAAAATGCTCCCCCCCCTTATTTTACGGCCTTTATCTCGTAGAAATGCTCTTTTTGCCCTTTATTTTATGCTTTAGTGTATATACATTTGTTTTCAGCGTCACTGACGCCATTACGGAAACCCCGTTTCTTAATACCATAAACAACAACCATTCAACTCATTTAGTCAAAACGAGGCCAACGGTGGCATCGAAAGCTGCTTTTAAAGATATTAGGTAGGGCCTACTTTTGCATAAGAGCCCAAGGCCTCAAAGAGACTTAATACATTCCTGTTCCCGAGGCCTGCAATAAAATCGGGTGACTATGACGCGGAATGGGCTCAATTCATGTGACATCATAAGCACGTGATAACCACGTGTTTTTAGCCAATCAGTTCAAAATCTCATGTGACGTCATAGTCACACGATAAAAGCAATCGTATGTTTCTAGCTAATCAGTTCATGCGCTCTTCGCCGTGATAACTTTTGATCTTTTCAGAAACTCTTTAAAAAATACAAATTTCTCAACAAAAATAATTTGCATAGGTAGACAAAATGCACTTTATTTAAAAATGCATTCATAAAATATTAAAATATCTTTTGAAGAAAATGATTTTCTTATAACATTTTTACCCAATTATAAAATTTGAAATTTTCCCGAAGTTTTACAAATAGAACAACAAGTACAATTAGTTTGATGCTTGTTTTGAATTCTATGGAGAACACGTGTTTGTCTTTGTCATGTGACCTTCACCCTCGGGCCCAGCTTATGAAGATAACTTCGAAGAGTTTAAATTTGAGTGGGTATGTCTACTGGTTTACGTTAGTTACAGCATATTCTATGGGAAAAAACTCAATGAAGACTGGAATGATTAGTTTATTTTTGAGTCCGAACGTAAAAGAATCGCACACACACAAAATTGTGGAAAAAGTTTTATTTTAAATCAATTTGAATAGTGTCATTCAGTGGTGCACACAAGACACTTGAATTTTCCCCCCGATTGATTATAATTCTGAGTATATAGTGCATAAAATTTAATTAGGTACAGTTGAACCTGTTTTTGTGCGGTAAGTAGGAACCGCATAATCCATTAAATTATTGATCCTGTCACTGTCATAGAAAGTTTCGTCTTCAATCAAGCGCGGGCTGCTGGAGCGTTGAGAGAAAGCAACTGAATGCACATTGTCGGGATGAACAGAGCGTCTTGAAGTGTCTACATATCAGTGACGTAACGTACACTCGTAGGGGAGGGGGCTGGATTCTAGAGGCCCAAGGCCTGACTAACCCTAAATACGTATTTACCAAATTTATAAAATATTAAAGGCGAAATCTGATTTTCAAGGGGGAGGCGGGTCCTAACATTCTCCGTTACACCACTGGTAAATACATTACAGCGGCACCAAAGCCATTGAAATTCATACACCGCATAGAAAAATGATCGCAGAAAAATAAAGTCGCACAAAAAGAATCGCATTAAAAAAGACCACACAGAAACAATTTCTACTATATTTGTTATTTAATTTTATTAATTAATGCTAACTATTTGTTGAATGATTTAGTCTTTTACTGTTTTTTTTTGTTCCCGAAAATCGAAAAGAGCATGATACAAGAATGATGGACTTTCGACCCTGGACCGCCTCCCCCGTCTTGAAAAATTCCTGTGTGCACTACTGGTGTCAGTATCTTGGATTGTTTTTTTCGGGGGGAGGGTGCTTTATTGAGGAAAAAAAGAGAAGCGGCAAATTTAGTGTTCGCACCGCTACGAAACTGTGGAGGGATGTATACAGATGTTTTTCCAAATCGAAGGAAGAAATTTGGTGTTATTTATTACATTAATTTAACACCCATGTTGAAATTAATCTTAAGTATTTATTATTAATTTTGTGAATGGTTTACGTAAAACTTTATACTTGAAAAGGAGTAAAACGGTTTTCGTTTACGCTAATCTTTTTCAGAATGTCCTAAATTATTCGTCCCTTAAATATATAAAAACAGGTTGGCTTTGTGATTATTTCTTACATTTCTAAGTAAATATTTATAACATGCCCAGTGGCTGAGTGGTTAATGCATTGCGCTTCCACGTTCCTAGGTCCGACGTTCAAATTCCGGGCTGGCAAGGTTGACTCAGCTCTTCAGTGGGTCGATAAATGAGTACCAAGCTTGCTTGGGAACTTAACACTGGAGGTTTCGCGTCAGACTGACCACCTGACCGGAACATCTGCTCATGCACCTCGGGGACCAAGGTCGCGTATATTAAGTTAGGCACAGTAGGCCTTGGCCCACATGGGCTGTCGCGACCCTGAGTTAAATATTTACAATGTGATTTTTCAATCCATTAATAACAGTATATTAACGTGATAGCCCATAATCTTCCTAAAGAAAACCCCCATAACCTTCCTAAAATATATTCTAATTTAAAATTTGAGTTTCTGAAATATTTTAAGTTTATATAAGCTTTAATTCCTCAAGCATCGTTGTAAATAATTTTTGTTCACATTTACTTAATTCTTTAATATCAGTTTTTAAAATCAAAATGAATTAATTCAAAAGCTCTAAAAATAGGATTTGTAATGCTCAAAAAAATTGAAATTTATGTATAAATAATGCAATTCATATAAACTTTTAAGACTTATAAAATATTACTTTAACATTGAAAATAATGTTAGTGTTAAAAAAAAAATAAGGATTTATCAAAAATAATCTTCGATTGCCTTTTGATTAGAAAATACTAAAAGCAACACAAAATTAACTGCTTAAAATGAGAATGGGAAACATGTAAAAATTCGGCTGTTATATTGTATAATATGTATTGTATAATGTGTGTACATATGTATATATTACATTATATATCATACAATGTATTCTTGCAATATGTGTATATAGGAAAAATCAAACCCCTACTACATTTCTAGGGAAAAAAAAAAAGCTCCCGAAATGTTAACAAATGTATAAAAATACTATAAGCACGAGGACTACATTCTGAAAGTAATAGGGTTGTAGTCACAGTGGCACAAGCAGGAATTTTTCAAGGGGGGGGGGTCAGGGTCGAAAGTCCAATTCTTTAGATTTTGTCGATTTTCTGGAACAAAAAACAGTAAAAAATTAAATATCAAATAATTAGCATTTATTAATAAAATTAATTAAAAACAAATACTTTATTAAATTTTGCATACTACCTGCAGACTCCTCCTTGTGTACGCTTCTGGTTGTAGCACATATTCTAAAATAACTTCAAATAGAATAGGTAGTGCTTCACCCTAGCATTATGATTTTCCCCATATACAGTCATTTTGACCACCAAAGTAGTACCAAATAAAGTAGAAGGTATAGTTTTTATTAATATTACATAAAATGTAAAATTACAAAGATGTTTTTACTCCCTCTCAAACTCGCACTTTTTTTTGTGAAATACAGATATTCCCTTCCCACAGGTGTATCTCTGTGTTCTATAACCATATTGTAAGTAATAGAGAAAATCATAAATAATAAAGTGACAATATAACTACATGGCTGTCAGTCGTTTTGACTATAAATGTAATAATGACAAAAATAATTATTTGAAATGCACAAAAAAGAATTGTGTAATGGTTACATGTTTTTAGGAAAAGAGTATAAATAAAGTTATTTTAAGTTAAAATGGATTTTCCATCAGTGACCATTGCGAAATTCTAGTGCTAAAAATAGTAGAATCCAATAACAGACTGGAACTAATATGCTTATGTTTTTTTTTTTGTACAGCCAGTTTTCAACTCCAAGCCAAACACAACCTCCTAAAAGAAACCTTCATATGCTTACTAGTTCTACAAAGGCACCATTTCTGCAAATTTTAACAATGCAGATCAACCACAGAATTTTACAGATATTGCAATTTTGTATCACACCTGAAAATATTTCAACTCCTTAAATTTCAATATTTTTAAAATTTGGTATTACTTCTTTAGACATGTGTGAACATTATCATGCTTCAATTTATTGACAATAAATTAAATATTCAAATATTTTAAACAAGAGTTTATATACAGGATTAAAGATCATGCAAATACAGTAGAACCTATTATTGTGCAGTCTTTTTTTACACAATTTTATTTGTGTGAATTTTTTGTATGATCTTTTTCTTATGCAATAAATGAATTTCAATGGCTTTGGCACCACTATAATGTTTTCTACCAGTATACTTACTTCACTTCAAGATGCTATGTTCATTGGTTATAAACAGTCTCTTGACAATGCACGTTTAATTGCTTTCTCTCAACGCACCAGCAGCATGTACTTGAAAACAAAACATTGAATGACATTAATAACTTGATAGATTATGAAAACAGACAAGAATCACATTCTTGAAGGATAAAATATATGCAGGGATCCAGCTTTCCAACAAATTGGAAAAGCATTTTCTTAAAATAGATATCAATTCCAAAAGTGTGAAATTCCCAAAAGAGCTTCGATCATGCATATCTGGTTATCGTGGCATTCACAAGCAACCGACCGTCGTCACAAAATCTTACTTTTTTGGTGCAAAAAAATAAATCAATTGAAATTGCATCTTCAAATGACAAAAGCGATTTTGAACTGATTCATGAAAAATTCGCGTTTTGGGTAGCAAGAGTAGCAGTGAATTATGCGTGAGCATTTTGAAAATTTCTCCATGAGAAATAGTTTTTAAAACGTTTCCAAGTGAAATTTAATTAATTTTGTTTGGAAGTACTTTCTCACATATCTTGTAAATAATTGATGTATTTTCTAAGTGCAACTTTTTTTATATGCGGTTCCCTCCCCACTGCATAAATTTTTCCCAGTAGTAGGCCGACAAAGTTGTTAGTTTATATGCAAGTATTTATGAAATTTTTGCATGGTTTCTTTTTAAGCAGTCCCTGTCTAATGCACAAAAACTTCTATTGAATCCCTGCAATTGAAATGGTTAACCATTTTGCAAAAACGACTGCTTATTCCACAACTATTTTTGCCACTTGCTTCACCAATTAAACTATGTTCAAAAAATTTATCATGATTAGCATAGTTTTTGTCAAATCATGAGCTCCCCCAATGCCATTAAAATGTGAGTGTTTTATTATCATTGCACTCTAAAGCACCACGAGGGATATTGGCGACAGATCTCATAATTTTGAATCCCAGACAATCTTGAGCTTGGAGCCCATTGTCTTAACTTCCCTACCATGCCAACAGCAGGACTTGATTCAATATGCATCAGAACATCTATGCAGTGGGCTTTTCAGTGGTGCCAGGCTGGCCATGACCACTAGGATACCTAATGGCACTAAAACCCTGCTCTGTTTAGGGCTGCTACATAGATGGCTCACACTGGTGTGGAATTTTGAGATGCAAGCTTAAGTGCTGTCCTTGTTATTTGCTTATGGTTTTAAGTTACGAGATCTGTCACAATGGCTTTTGTGTGAGCATTATTAATTTACATCTCACATTTCCCAGTTACCAATATCTGATTTATAGATTAAAACTAACCCCAATTGTCTAAGTGGAAAATGGAGTGGTGGTCAAAAGAAATCTGGCTATCTAACATATAGTGAATAATTTTAAATATTAACTATCCAAAACTGATCTCTCCTGCTTACAACTATTAATATTGAAAATAGATGTTAAAGAACTGGATTCTTTGCTGCTTTTGGTCTGGGAGTCCTATTTTTTATACATATGGTCTTTCAAATACTGTATTTACTAAAATCTAAACCACACTATTTTGCCGGTGTTGATGCTACTGAAAATCAGGTGAGGCTTAGAATCGTGGGCAAAACATTTATAGGATGGGAAACATGTAACCGACTTACCCCACTCGGCAGTTTTTCTCCAGTATTGTCTGATCGTGTTTATGAAATTTTTGTATACGTTTTTTTTTAAATCACCTAAACAGCAAAGATATCAGTAATAGCATAAAAAAAAGAGTTGACTACATGAAGAAAAAAACTGAAACAGAGCAGCAGGCACTGAAACTTTGACAAAGATAAAGCAAATTAGCAATGGCGTAAACTAAATAATAATTATTTCTTATAAGTCTTTTTTCATTCTTCTGTAACTTATTCTTTAAAAAAAAAATGTTCGATAGCAGGAAAGATGATATTGTGAGGTAAAACAGAGACATTGGCACCAATTCCAAAGTCAGCTGTCACAATGGGAGTGACGAATTATTTTCGAAACACGATACTGACTGTAATGGGCGTGGGTATGTATTTGAGTTTTTGATACAGGTAAGTTAATAATTTGTTATTTCTCATTTTTTTAAAAAATTTCTGAAATACTAGATATTGATGAACACAATTCATTTTTTTCTCTCAAAAAGATGTAGAGAAATAAGGGTTGGTTCAGAGAGCTCTTAGTAAAAATATTTTTCACCTTGTTCTGACGATTTTCACGACATTTTCTCTCATGGTCAAAATATCTTTTAAAATTAGTGATCTTAGTGATTTATGTCATATTGTGTTTCTGTATTATTTATGCAATTGCGTGCTTAGAATAATTTCCCTTTAATCTCAAACCAATTGTTTTTCAAAATTAGGATCAAGAAAAAAGTAAAACATGTGTCAATAAAAATCATTTTGGATTTTTCACAGTGTGATAAATAACATATGCATGCTCCAATTGCTAAATGCTTATAACTAGATAACTGATTTATACTCTGCAAAACTACAAAATTTTTAAACATTTATTTGTACATGTATTTACATACACCAGTCTAATTACACTGCTGGATTACTAAGGACGGATCTCCAGACTAAGGCGTTCTCCAGATCTAAACATGTGGGATGCTTTGGGGAGGCAAGTTGACACTATCCTCCGACAAACACCCTCTTCCGTGCCTCATCATGACTTACAGATTCATCCCTGCTCTTGGATGGCTGGCCAGATGTGTGCAGAATACTGGCCAGAGGAGAAATTTTATTTGCCACAACTGGTGGCATAGATGAACCAAGATTCTCACTTACTACATTAGCAAAGGTCTTGGATCCTGCAACACATAAAACCACATAAATATGTTCTTACTAGAATAATGTAATGTACCTATATATATACTAATTATACAAAAGCTGTGTCTGAAAATAGATATGTTTATTTAAGTTTTTAATTTAAGATTTCTTTAGATCTATATTTAAAGAGGGGATTTAAATTCTTGAAGAAAGTTTGCACATTTATTTCAAATAGCATCCTATAATATATATTATTGTTTCAAAATTTCATAACATTACAAAATCCTTGCAATATGCCCCCCTGAAAATCTAACCAAAATTTTTCAAATTCTAAAAATGACCCTTTACCAGACTTAGTTACTTCAACTAATACTTATACAGGATATGTACATTAAAAAAAATTAGTGTGACTTAGTATACTTAGATTTTTCTCACTTTTAAAAAAAATCTTTGAGGAAGAGACGTTTCTGGGATTTTATACTATCGAACACTAAAAAAGAATTCTATAACTCAACTAATAATGTATTTTTTTATTTTGAAAATGTGCAAACAAACTCTTAAAAACAATTACTCTTAAAAAGTTTTAGAGAGGGAACAATTCTTATAAATTTTACTTTTCTTGATTTTTCACTTATGGCAGTTTTTGTCGTACAAGTAATTTTCTTTAAAAACAACAGAAAGGGTTACGTAAACATTTCTTTCAGAATATGTGTGGTCCAGATTTTAAATAAAATTATTTTTGGCAATGTCAATAAATATAGAGCATTCTGATGCTTTTAAATATATTTAATTACAGGATATTAATTGCATAGTTTGATTTGTTCTACCAAGAAAAAAGTTTATCAATTACTTCAAAACCAAAAATTATAATTTTGATCATCTACAGATATTTTATGAAATATTTAATTAAATTGACACATTTAATAGTAAAAAAAAACATTTTGAGCTTTAGGGAAATAAATGTTAATTTTAAGGTATTTCAAAAATCTTTTACTTTAATAAAGTATTCTTGAACAGAACTTAAAAAGTTTTTAATGTACTAAAAATTAACATAGAGAATTCTTTTTTGATTTTAAATTTCAAAGCACAAAAAAAAAATCTCTTTCATTGCAATACAGTTAAGTCCCTAACACAAATTTGTGATCTAAAACTATCTTAACCATTCTGAAGGCATCAAATAAAGCTAACACCTTTTATTAGTTGCTATAAACATACCTTAAAAAAAATCCAGATTCCAGAAAATTAACCAGAAAACTTTAAATTAAGTACATTCAAACTTTTCATGTCTTTTTATAAACTTTAAATATTATTTATAAATATTTTGGTACATTAAAAACCCAAACATAGTTTTACTCTCTTCCTTATATTAAATACCTTCTGTCCAATAACTGATTGCACTTTTTGCCCAGGTTGATCCAGACCACTATGTACAAAGGTAGAATCATCACAGTACAATCTAAAATAAAGAAATCAATATTTTTAAAATTAACATTGAATTAGAAAAATAAAACAATACATCTTATTACAATGCAAACTAAATTACCATGTACAGAAAGTTTCTTGCCAGTAAAATAGGTAAGTTTTTCAACAGTGCATTAACTTTAATAAGAAACTTTAAACTCTGGATTTCAACAGTTACTATTTATTATTTTTGAATGATGTTTTCTCTTATGATTCATTAGTTAGTCATTGTTCAGTTCAGCACATTTGAAATAAACAATGACTCCCCCCCCCCTTTTTTTTGTATCCTTAAAGTTTAACTTTCCTCCTCTTTTTTCTCCACAAGGAAATATCTTTTCCCCTCTCAACCTTAGCATTTCCTGGAGATTTCAGTATTTAATCCCTTAACCCAGGAGAGGTCGCACGGGGCACAAAAAGTTATCCCAGGCTCTAGAAATCTTGAATTCTATGAAAACTGATTGTAACCAATAGCCTTGCAAGTATACATGACAGTCTTCATGAGGACTAAAATGTCTTTGTCATATATATCCTTTTTAAGGAATGAAAAGTTTTTTACAATCTTAAGGTACTTGGGGTGACCATGTTACCCATGCGACATTTGTTCCAAAATATTTTTGATGAACAAGCTACATTTCCCCTTTGAATGATTAAATGGCTTTGATTGTTGTGTTGTATGATTCATTATGGTATATAAATGTAAATTAACAAAATATATATATATAATATATATAATATAGCATCTGCAATCTGATGAAATAATGGATATCAATCATGAAAAGCAATGAACATTAAACATTTGAGATGAAAGGATGATTTTGCAAATGCTGCCTAAAGAACTCCATCAAAAAAGATATAAAGCCACAAGTGTACCACAAGGCACACAACGCTCTATCAAAAAGCCATACGCACAAGATAAAGTTTAACATGTTATTTGTCCATCATATAAGGATAATAAAACTACAATAACTAACAAAATACAACAGTTTTGTCTGCAAATATAGGTTGATTCATAAAGTATTCGTTTTCCAGATGTTGTAAAACAATAGCAGTTAATGAAAGGCACCCCTCCAACAAATTGTTCGGTAGATGGACTCTCAAAGTTTGTATCTAGACCCAGATTGAAGTGACATAAGCAATAGTGGGTGTGTCATGTGAACTCAGTTGAAAAAGCAGTGGAGAAGGCCTTTTGTGTTATTGAAATTAGCAACCATTGTGCTACAAACAGCCTTTTAGATCACCACTCGGAAAAGAACCTCCAACTAAAAAACCTATCCAACAATGGTATAAAAATTTAAAACCACGAGCTGTGTTTGGTAAAAGTCCTAGATGAAGCTGAAACAGTGTATCACAGCCATAATGGATTTGATATGTGTCATGTCACTAAGAGTTCATACACAGAACATCTATGACTATTTAACAAAACTTAAAATACTCCCTTACGATTCTGTTACAGGTGACTTGCAATATCTTACGTTGTTCTTGATTTATAGTGCATTGAAACTGTATACTTTATGAATCAGCCTCTATTATTCCAATAATGTTAGTGAAAAGTGTCTGATTTGTGCCTTTTATTTAAGTCAGACATTTGAAACATTTTAGTTCCATTTGATTAGATCTTGTCTGAAATTATCAGAAAAGTTGAAAAGTCCTTAAAAGTAGATAAATATACTTCCTCTTGATTAAATTATTCACTGCAATTACGATTTTTATTATGCACAATAATAAAAGGATTAGGGTGACTAAGTCACCCGCGCGACCACTAATGTTAGAGTCAAATGTGAGACTTCTCCCAGATTAACCACCAGGTACCACTATTTTTTTTACACAGATGCGCATGTGCTATGTATTCGAGGCAATAGAAAAAGTAGAAATAAGCACATTTTTCTCTGAAATAAGTAAATTCTTCACAAACACTGTCAAGGCCATTTCATTACAGTCCTTTCAGAAAAGTTTTACTGATAGCAGCACAAAGAAAAGAATAGCGTTTATGCAGGACGTATAGATCAGTCTGGGGCACTCAATGCATCAGTTGAGCAAGACTGATATACATGGGGGTGGTATACAAGTAAGGTTAAGTTAGGGGTTAAGTCATTAAAATTTTTTTTCTAGAAGCCTCTTCCCTACTTCTTTCCCCTGTTGGACAGGTTTGTTTCTTTTCTATTTTTAGATAAAAATGGAAGGGGAGCTCATTTATAAAAAAACCTATAACAATCTCACAATATAACCTATTGGGTATATAGAATTCAAAATATACTATTCTATCTATCCATTAATAAATCAGTCAATAGATTAAATATATATATATATATATATATCTATTTTAATATAATAGGATTAATCTTTCTTTAAAAATATTTTATTTGTCATAGTTTTATGGTGAAATAATCATTCCAAGTAATTTTTTTTTCTATTAACAATACTACAAATAAAAATTAATAAAATATGACTCAGAAATCAGAGAGTAAAATTCTTACTTGTGCAACTGCCCAGGATTCTCGTTCATTACGGTATAATAGTGGCGAACAAAATTAAAAGCCACATACTGGGCAAATTTATGATGCTTAGATTGAGCAGTAGGCATTGTCATGACTATATTTTTGCTTTCTGAAAAATAAAAACACATCAATAAAAAGCAAAATGATTTCTCCCAAAAGGAAACTTTAGACATTATATACATATATATACACTCATGTCCATAAATTAAGGGTAATTCAAAATCACACAAAAATTGAACTCTAAAATAAAAATTTGACTTGTAGAATTACCACACACATCTTGAAGAAGAATATGCAAATTACAGGAAACCACCAGATGGCGCGGATAGTACATCACAATGACGAGAATGTAACAGAGGTGTACATAAGGAATGGTGGCAAAGTGAACTTGTTCACAAGTGCTTTAAAAGCCTTTCAGTGCAATAACCGCATAGTTATGGCACAAAGAAAGCATTTGGATGATTTTTTACATGGTAGAATTATTGGAAGGTGGACGTACCCAGCTGGAAGTATCTGAGGAACTTGGAATCGTTCAGAGTGTCATCCCCAGGCTTCGGCAACGATTCCAAGATGATGGTAATGTGAGTAAATATTACAGCACAGGTCGCAACCGAGTTATAACGCCGAAATGAGGGCCGGTATATGGCAGTTACTGCCAAAAGAAACAGACTGAGCACAGCATCAGACCTGTCTCGTCAGCTACCGGTACGACAGTTTCAAGGCAGACCGTGTACAGACGCTTAGGGCACATTGGTCTATATGCTCGTAGGCCTGTCAGATATGTTCCACTTACTGCAACTCACTGTCGCCTGCGATTAACCTGGAGCAGAGAGCATGCATGGTGGACACCACAACAGTGGTCTTGTGTGATGTTTTCCCAACGAGTCCAGGTTTAGTTTGCAGTCTGATTCTCACTGGACTTTAATATGGAGAGCGCCAGGTACCCGTTACCACCAAGAGAACACCATCGAATGACACAATTGCGGTGGTGCAGGATGGCTCGTTTGGGGAGGAATTATTCTTGGTTCCTGAACTGACCTGCATGTTCAGAGTGTAACGATGACAGGCCACATCTATCGGGATGTCATTCTGGAACAGCATGAACATTTGTTTCGGGCGCCATGGGTGCTGAATTTCTGTTTATGGATGACAACGCCTGTCCTCATGGTGCAAACATTGTAGACGAATGCCTTCAATCAGAGGATATCACCCGTATGGATTGGTCAGCATACTCACCGGACTTTAATCCAATACAGCATGTGTGGGATATGCTTGGCCGGCGAATTGCAGCCCGTCAACCCCCTCCCACCTGTCTGCCGGAACTTCGGAGGCTATTGCTTGATGAGTGATGTAATATTCCGCAAGATCAGATTGATAATTTGATACTCAGCATGCCTAGGCGTTGTAAGGCCTGTATTGCATCGTCCAGAAGACATACTCCATATTAACCATCATACTAACTATGTTATACTGTTTTTTGTAAATAGGTTCCGTTTTGAAATTTGCTGATGCCTTATAAATTAATAAGCATTCCATATTTTCCCAACTTAGTCAAAATATAAACAGAAATTCAGAATACAATGAATCACGGACCTTTAAAGCCCGATTCTCTCTAAAAATCAAAACATGTTTACATTAAAAATATCCCGGATCTAATTTAAAAAAACCTGGAACCGAAAGCACATATTGAAATTCAAGTTTTGTGAAATGTTATTTTTAAAAAAGACTTTAAAAATTCTAAAATAGACTTTCTAAAAATTAATACTACAACGTTCCAAACTCTGATCGCACCGGGTCCTGAACGGGTTAAGAAACTGAGTTGCTTGCGAATATCACAATCTTAACATAAAATAAATACAAGCGTAGATATAAATTATTTACTTATTTACACAAAATTCATAATACATATATACTAGAAATATTTAAACAAATTAAGCCAACAAAATATTTATTACAAACACTGAATCAACTTTCCATTGCAGTTTAAATGCCTTTTTGAAAGAATAGAATGCAAAAATATTTAAATACTCAGGAAAAATTACCAGTAACTACATCTTCATTATCTTCAGCAGGGAAGATATCATCCAAGTAGCTAAAGATGTCGTTACTCACTAAATACTTCATTGGAGACTGTTCCACTAAAATTAGAGATTGCACGAAAGGACGCATAGGCTTGCCATTGTTGGAAAACTCTCCTGTCACCTTTCAAACAAATAAATGTTATTTTTTCCAACAGTAAAATTTTTTTGAAATTTGCCATGATACTTGCTTTAACAAATAATCCTTTATGAAATAAAAAATCTTGCATATTCTTTTAATTATTAATTTTATCAAAATTACAAGTCTTTATGTATTACTTTTTATGTCTTTAAAGAAACATTTTAAAATTTTACCATCCAAGACAAACATTTATGTATATAGTATGCAAAGAAATTAAAAGCAGAATGGACAATTCATTTAACAGTTTATAAAAAAAATTACGAATTAAATAATATATTACATGAAATATTTTTTTACAAGCACTAATAACATATGAAATGTTTTAAACCTTCTTGAAAAAGATATCCATATATAATTCTGTGTTGTATCATTACATAATTAAGAGATTAAATTAGTACACTTAGGTTTCCCTACAGTTCGTGGGGAAAATTATAAATGCAGATAGACATTTACCTGAACAACAATTCCATCCCCAAAAATTTGACTTTTTACTTGTCGAATTTCAGCATGGCAGTCTTTAAAATTCAGCTGCATGATGCATTCATGGATATCCTGAAATATAATACATTTTTTCAATGCATTTCTTAAAAATAAAATTAGATAACTCAAAAAGGCTATAAAATATTAAACATATAAAAATTAAAGAAATAATCAGATTTTGATAAAAAGCTCGAAAAAGTATACATATATATATTCTTATCCAGAATGATATATTAAATCTTAGTCTAGTGGAGGTACACACAAGACATTTTTTTTTATTCAGACTTAACAAAAAATTCAAATTAAGTGAAACTTTCAACTAAAAACTACATTGCAAGTGTATTTAATTCAAAAATCCTTCCATGTAAATTTGAAAAAAAGACCTTATGTACCTGTAGCACTTCAAGACAAATTAGTGATTATTAACATTCATTAATCATATGTATTATACTTTAAAGTATAATCAATCAAATATGATTTAAATGCTCATTTCCAGACTAGAACCGTGTTGATTAGTATATCACAAAAAGGGGTAACAGCTTGAAATTAGAAGCAATAATGCATTTTACAACTGAAATTTCTTTAATGGAGACTAATAACAATGATACAAGCATAATGAATCGTGTAAAATTTCTGATGCTTTTAAATATATTTAATTACAGGATATTAATTGCATAGTTTGATTTGTTCTACCAAGAAAAAAGTTTATCAATTACTTCAAAACCAAAAATTATAATTTTGATCTACAGATATTTTATGAAATATTTAATTAAATTGACACATTTAATAGTAAAAAAAAAGACATTGAGCTTTAGGGGGAAATAAATGTTAATTTTAAGGTATTTCAAAAATCTTACTTTAATAAAGTATTCTTGAACAGAACTTAAAAAGTTTTTAATATACTAAAAATTAACATAGAGAATTCTTTTTTGATTTTAAATTTCAAAGCACAAAAAAAAAAAATCTCTTTCATTGCAATACAGATAAGTCCCTAACACACATTTGTGATCTAAAACTAACTTAACCATTCTGAAGGCATCAAATAAAGCCAACACCTTTTATTAGTTGCTATAAACATACCTTAAAAAAAAATCCAGATTCCAGAAAATTAACCAGAAAACTTTAAATTAAGTACAAACTTTTCATGTCTTTTTATAAACTTTAAATATTATTTATAAATATTTTGGTACATTAAAAACCCAAACATAGTTTTACTCTCTTCCTTATATTAAATACCTTCTGTCCAATAACTGATTGCACTTTTTGCCCAGGTTGATCCAGACCACTATGTACAAAGGTAGAATCATCACGGTACAATCTAAAATAAAGAAATCAATATTTTTAAAATTAACATTGAATTAGGAAAATAAAAGAATACATCTTATTATAATACAAACTAAATTAGCATGTACAGAAAGTTTCTTGCCAGTAAAATAGGTCAGTTTTTTCAACAGTGCATTAACTTTAATAAGAAACTTTAAACTCTGGATTTCAACAGTTCCTATTTATTTTTGAATGATGTTTTAGCTTAATTAAGATTATCTCTTATGATTCATTAGTCATTGTTCAGTTCAGCACATTTGAAATAAACAATGACTTACCCCTCCCCTTTTTTTGTATCCTTAAAGTTTAACTTTCCTCCTCTTTTTTCTCCACAAGGAAATACCTTTTCCCCCTCTCAACCTTAGCATTTCCTGGAGATTTCAGAATGGGAAAAGGGACATCGTATACTTTCAAATAATCGATTTTTCAATTTTAGTTCTAAAAAATAGTGCTTATTTTTCTTAATCTAAAAATGTATATAGAACTTATATGTTTGTTGATAAAATAGCCCTAAAATATGAAAAATAAAAATGTGTTCTATCTATATTAACTTTTGATTGTTTTTTTTCGTTTGAATGTTAACCCCGCTACTTTTTAGCCACGCTTATGCATGAGCTATTGTTCCAAGCTGTGTGACAAAATTTCTTACTTTAAATTTCGGTTTATGTAAATGTTTTGAACAGAGTTCGTCTATTCCGAAGTTTCTTGCGGCATACAACTACTTAATTTTGCATTAATTTTCGTAAGAAATATTTATTTTTTACTTATAATTAATAATATTTATAAGATTTTAAAAGTATCTTAACTTTTTTTTAAACGAGTAATTATGCCAAGAATAAAAAAAATTGCAGAAGTATACTAGCAATCAACATAAAAAGTCAAAATCGACTGAAGAATTGCTTTTGAATTCCGTGGAAAGTGCTTCTAGGAGAAAAATTAAAATACCGGATTTACTAAAGGAACAAGATTCTCAAAATCTAAACATAATCGTTGAACTGGATTTATTATCTTCCCTTATGAAAAATCTCTTATGTTGTAAATATTGCTGTTCTTCAGAGAAAATTGAGCTGAAAGATTTAAAAAGTCGTAGAGGTTTAGCTGTGAGTTTGGAAATAATTTGTCACAATTGTGGAGAATCGACGAGCACAATGTCATCAAAAATATCAAATAAATGTTATGATGTTAACCTAAGATTGACATATGGAATGAGAGCTATTGGAAAAGGTGGAGCTGCCGCTCGAATATTCTGTGGGCTCATGAATTTGCCTCTACCACCTGCAAAGTTTGAACGCCATAATTCTTTGTTTTTAAATGTTTTAAAAACAATTAGTGAAGACTCCATGAATGCAGCTGTTCACGAAGCAGTCATAGCGAATGATAATAATTCAAATATAGCTGTGGATGGCACATGGCATAAAAGAGGCTATTCTTCATTGAATGGAGTTGTATGTGCTACGTCTGTTGAGAACGGAAAGGTTATCGACTTTGAAGCTCTCACAAAATATTGTTCTTCATGAAAAGGTAAAAAAACCATGTGAAAATTGTGCTAAAAATTACGAAGGATTCAGTGGGGGAATGGAATGTCGGGGGTATTAAGTATATTTCAACGATCTGAAACACCACGAAAAGCATGTTATATGCAGTATCTTGGTGATGGGGACTCAAAAGGATTTCTTACTATAAAAGAAGCAAAAGTATATGGCGACAGAAGTTGAAAAATTAGAATGTGTTGGCCATGTACAAAAGCGTATGGGCACAAGGCTGAGAAACATTCTAAAAATGAGCTAAGGCATTAAGCTATCAGATGGGAAAAATATTTCGGGACGTGGACGGCTAACGCTTAAAGTGGACTCAATCCAACATTATGGGCTAGCAATCCGTAAAAATTTGTCATCTGTGGAGGACATGAAAAGAGCCATGTGGGCTATTTATTTTCATAAACTAAGTACTGAGGATAGTCCTGAACACACTGTGTGTCCTCTTGGTGAGGATAGCTGGTGCGGTTATAACCATAGCATTGTTACGGGGGAATTTTATATACATATATATATTCACAAGCATTCTTTACCCGAGTCAATTTTATTGAAAGTGAAAAAAGTGTTTCGGGATCTCACAGAGAAAGACTATTTGAAAAAGTGCCTTCATGGAAGAACACAAAATTCCAATGAAAGTTTTAACAAATGTATTTGGGAGCGAATTCCTAAAACAGTTTTTGTTGGCATTGAAACTTTGAAATTTGGAGTTATGGATGCTGTAATTTGTTTTAACGATGTATATGTAAGTAGGATAAAAGTCTTTGAAGCTCTGGGCATTAAACCAGGATACAACACGGAACGTGCCTTACTTATAATTGATAACAAACGAATTTTTGAGGCTGAACGTATAGTAAATAAAGTGTCATTGGAAGCCAGAAATAAAAGAAGGTCTTTAAAAAGGAAAATGGATAAACAGAATTTAGATGAAGAAAATGAATACCAAGCAGGGAAATATTAATCAAATCTATAATGTAAGGAGAAATTTTTTCGTTAAGTTTTATTATATTTTTTCTCGAATGTTTAATATTTTTAAATTTAGGAACACTTTAAAAAACTATTGTAGCACATATTGTTTGAAACCTTTTATATATCAAAACAGGATACATGTGCATACAGTGAACAAAATATCTTAGTATGTGTCTATTTTTTTTGAAAATTGATTTTATATGTAAAAAAAGAAAATTAAGATTTTCATAATTTTAAGGTTTTATGATTTTTAAGAAAAATTATGCAATTAGTTAAAAAACGTATTCATTATGTTTAATATGTTACTTTATATATATGTGTAAATTTTTTTGTATATTAAAATATATTTCTAAGAAATGGTACCTATACTTGAAAATATGTATTACAAGATCTCGAAAATTATGTTCATGTTAACTAAAACAAAGGGGAAAAAACATATGAATTTAAAATTACTTTTGTAACTCTAGAAAATGGTTAAGGATTATTATTAGTCATATAAAAATAGGCAAGGAAATACTAATTAAGTGTATAATATGTGAAAATATTGCTTTAGTTTTTTCACTTTTTCTCAAAAGCATATTTTTTTGCATTTAGGTACACTTTTAAAAAAAACTATTGCACTATATGATTCCTGATTTTTTATACTTCTATACAAGATGCCTATACATATAGTGAACCTAATTTTTTTCTATTAAAATAGTGCCTAATTTTTTAAAAATTGTTTTATGCATAAAAAAAGCAGAAAAATAAAAAAATTTCAAAGTTTCATAATTTTTTTAAAGAAACTATACTAAAATTTTACTAAAAAAGGGTTTTACTGTATTTTATGTATTGTTTTATATATGTGTAAAAAATATTTTGCATGAAAAAAGGATACTTTTTTAAAAAATGGTACCTAAACATAAGTATATATTACGAGTTCTCAAAAATTATGTATTACTTAAATTAAGTAGTAAAAAAAATTTTTGAGTAAAAAGTTATTTTTGTAGTTCTACAGAATAATTAAATTATCTTTATTATAGACATAAAAAATCTAAGCTCTATTGGAAATTTTAAATGATATATGTCTCATAAACAAAGAGTCTTAATTTTGGCATTTTACTCTTTCGAGCATGTCCTGGTTCCCTTATCCCTTAACCCAGGAGAGGTCGCACAGGGCACAAAGTTATCCCAGGCTCTAGAAATCTTGAATTCTATGAAAACTGATTGTAACCAATAGCCTTGTAAGTATACATGACAGTCTTCATGAGGACTAAAATGTCTGTCATATATATCCTTTTTAAGGAATGAAAAGTTTTTTTACAATCTTAAGGTACTTGGGGTGACCATGTTACCCATGCGACATTTGTTCCAAAATATTTTTGATGAACAAGCTACATTTCCCCTTTGAATGATTAAATGGCTTTGATTGGTGTGTTGTATGATTCATTATGGTATATAAATGTAAATTAACAGAATGAATATATATTTATATATATATATATATCTGCAATCTGATGAAATAATGGATATCAATCATGAAAAGCAATGAACATTAAACATTTGAGATGAAAGGATGATTTTGCAAATGCTGCCTAAAGAACTCCATCAAAAAAGATAAAGCCACAAGTGTACCACAAGGCACACAACGCTCTATCAAAAAGCCATACTGTGGTATATTTAACTGTAACCAGTTAAAGACTTAACTGACTGAGTGGAGGATTGTATATAAATAACACGCAACTATGAAATTGTATGGGTAATTAGTAATGTGTTGTACAGTGAAGTAGATATATATTAAAATAATATTTAAAGGAAGTCGTTCAAATGTGCATCTAATTATAGTTTGAACTCACACAACACAATAGTTGGCGACGAGGATGGGATATATTGGAGATTCTTTTGGATAAGGCATTGCCTGAAAACTGCTCAAGGTAAAGGAAATTTTTTCTCTTTAATCGGAAGGAACCATGGAACAGCAAATTGCAGACTTACTCCGGCAGAATCAAGATTTGATTCGAGCGCTGCAAATTAGAGACGATTCTCATAGTCATAAAGTAACTGTACAATTTGACAAATTTGAAGAAAATGAAAATTTCGATAGTTTCATTGAAAGATTCGAAACTTACTTAGATGTACAGAATGTACCAATAGCAAATCGAGCTAAGGTTTTTGTTTCGTCTCTTAGTGCAAAATTGTACCAGTTACTAAAGAATTTGCTTGCACCTGACATTCCTTCCGACCAAACGTTAGATAAATTAAAAGATGCACTTAAGAAACATTTGACCCCAAAACCTTTAATTATACCTTCTCGTCAAATTTTTAAACAGAAAACAGACTGAAGGGGAAGGTATTAGTACATACATTGCCGAGCTTCGGGCTCTAGCAATGAATTGTGATTATGATAAAGATATGTTGAATATTATGTTACGCGACGTATTTGTAAGCGGGTTGCGGGATAAAATGATTTTAGATCGATTATTTGAGGAAAATATTAATCTCGAGAAAACGCTAATATAGCACTGGCTATGGAAAAAGCTTTTAAAGGGACAAATGATATTATGGGCCGAGCAATAAATTCAATGCAAACTTTTAAAAAACACATGGATAAAAAAATCCAATTTTACAAAAGGCCGAAAGAAAACATTGTTCACGATGCATAGGTACCAATCATGCAAAAGAGAATTGTAGATTTATTTCAAGTAAATGTAATTTCTGTGGGAAAATTGGGCACATTAAACAGGCATGCTTCGCATCTAAAAAGGCAAATGCGAAATCGGTTAAACAAAAACAGGTAACTGTATTAAATGAAGTTGAAGATAGAGATAGAGATAGAATTCCACTATACGAATTAAAAATTCAGGATTATATATTACACGAGGAAGAACCAAAACGACCTCCAATTATGATAAATTTAAAAATTGAAAACAAAAGTTGTTCTATGGAATTGGATACGGGGGAGCGGTTAGTGTAACGAGTATTGGAAATTTCAGGAAAATTTCAAATAAACAAATTAAACCTACAAATATAGTTTTTAAAACATATAAAGGAGATTCAATTATACCATTAGGATATGTTACTGTAAGGGTACAATATAAAAATCAAAAAGTAAACTTGAACTTATACATTGTGAAAGAAAACTTAGATACTATTCTGGGTCGGGAATGGCTCTATAAAATTCATTTAGATTGGCCGGCTATTAAAGCTTTTAGAGCAAACACCGAATAAAATTTAAATAACCTTCTAAGAGAGTATAAGGATATTTTCGATGATAAATTAGGAGAAATAAACAATTATGAGGCTAAATTAAAACTCAGACATGGAGTAAAACCTATATTTTGTAGGGTTCGAACAGTACCCTTTGCTCTAAAAGGTAGAGTTGAAAACGAGATTGACAGACTTGAAAAAGAGGGTATCATAGAAAAAGTCGACAGCTCTGAATGGGCAACACCAGTAGTCCCTGTTGTTAAATCCGATGGTAGTATAAAACTATGTGCAGATTATTCAGTAACCCTGTGAATCCAAATTTAATTGTTCCTCAGCATCCTTTACCAAGATTGGATGAAATTTTTGGTAGTTTAAATGGGGGAAAACAATTTACAAAATTAGATTTTAAGCATGCATATTTGCAAATGAAAGTCCATCCCGACAGTTAGAAATTAATGACTATAAATACCCACACAAGGGATTATATATTTGTAAAAGACTTATGTATGGATTAAATGGGGCACCTGCTATTTGGCAGCGCTATGTTGACGGACTATTTCAGGGTATGGATGGAGTCAAGGTCTTTATGGATGCTAGAATAACAGGGAGCGATGAAATTTCGCATTTTACAGCTTTAGAGGAATTTTTTAAGAAATTTAGAGAACACGGGCTAAAGCTTAATTTAAATAAAAGTTTTTCCAAAATGAAATAAATTTTCTTGGGCATAGAATCGATTCAAAAGGGTTACATAAAACTGACGAAAAGATCTCAGCCGTTGTAAATGCTCCTGTACCCCGAAAGGTTCATGAAGTAAAAAGTTTCTTAGGGTTAGTTAATTTTTACGGGAAATTTTGTGAAAATTTAGCTACTCTATTGCTAATCCTCTTAATAATTTAACAAAAAAATGTTAGATTTTTATGGTCGAAGGATTGCCAGGTTGTTTTTGAGCAAATAAAGAAGGAAATTTGTTCACCTAAAATTTTGGTGCATTATGATCCTAGCCTATATATATATATATATACACCTTTAACTTTAGCTAATGATGCATCTCCAGTTGGTATTGGTTGTGTTCTGTCACACGTATATCCAGATGGCTCTGAACGTCCGATCGCGTTCGCATCAAGAACTTTATCTGGGTCCGAGAAAAAATACTCCCAAATTGATAAAGAAGCTCTTTCAATAGTTTGGGCAGTAAGAAAGTTTTATCTATATTTGAAAGGTAGAAGATTCACTTTGATAACAGATCACAAACCTTTGATAGCTATTTTTGGTTCAAAAAGAGGTTTACCAGTGTTGGCAGCTACCCGACTTTTACATTATGCGCTCATTTTGCAGTCATTTGAGTTTGATATAATATTCCGTAAAATGATTGAACACGGAAATGCAGACTTTCTTTCTCGTTTACCAAAAACATCCGAAGAGCTTGAAGTTAAAGATGACATCACAATATTTCAGATGTCACAGATTGAAGCATTACCGGTTACTTCTAAGGAGTTACGACAGGAGACGAGTAAAGATATAGAGCTGGGTCCACTCTTAAGAGCCTTAAGGGAAGGTAAAGATTTGCAAGGGAGGGAAGCCCAGTATACCATTGAGGATGGTTGTATTATGTACGGACAAAGGGTCTGTATTCCAAGGAAATTTCGGAAGGACGTTCTGGAAGAATTACATGCTGGACACTTAGGAATGGTAACAATGAAGGCTATAGCTAGATCGTTTGTCTATTGGAAAAATATAGATAACTATATTGAAGAAGCCGCAAAAAACTGTCGATTGTGCTAGATATAAGGCTGATCCTCCAAAATCTAAAATTCATTACTGGGAATATCCCAGTATGCCCTGGGAACGTATTCATGTAGATTTTGCTGGACCAATTTTTGAACACGTTTTTTCTGATCGTTGACGCTCATTCCAAATGGTTAGAAGTATACCCTATGAAGGTAACCACAACCAAGAAAACCATCGAATGTCTTCGAGATAGTTTTGCAAGATTCGGATTACCTAGGGTACTTGTCAGCGATAATGGATCTCTGTTTACATCCTATGAATTTCAGCGATTTATGCATAAAAATGGAGTTAGGCACAAAACTAGTGCACCTTTCAAGCCTTCTAGTAATGGACAAGCAGAACGTTATGTTGCTACTTTAAAGCAATCATTAAGAGCTATGCATAAATACGAAGGTACTATACAGCAGAAATTAAGTACATTTTTAATGCAATACCGAAAAGCTCCTAATGTAACTACAACACTTAGTCCAGCCATGTTATTCTTAAAAGAGACATTAGAACCAGGATAGATTTACTTTTACCTGAATTGAAAACAAAAATTCAGGATAAATTACGAAGAGATAATTTCGAATTCCGAGATAGGAAATTTGATGTTGGAGATCGAGTGGCTGTGAGAGTTTACAAAGCAGCTAATACTAGATGGAAGTTTGGTACCATTGTAAACCAGGACACAAGATAAAGTTTAACATGTTATTTGTCCATCATATAAGGATAATAAAACTACAATAACTTGAACAAAATACAACAGTTTTGTCTGCAAATATAGGTTAATTCATAAAGAAGTATTCGCTTTCCAGATGTTGTAAAACAATAGCAGTTAATGAAAGGCACCCCTCCAACAAATTGTTCGGTAGATGGACTCTCAAAGTTTGTATCTAGACCCAGATTGAAGTGACATAAGCAATAGTGGGTGTGTCATGTGACATCGGTTGAAAAAGCAGTGGAGAAGGCCTTTTGTGTTATTGAAATTAGCAACCATTGTGCTACAAACAGCCTTTTAGATCACCACTCGGAATAGAACCTCCAACTAAAAAACCTATCCAACAATGGTATAAAAATTTAAAACCACGAGCTGTGTTTGGTAAAAGTCCTAGATGAAGCTGAAACAGTGTATCACAGCCATAATGGATTTGATATGTGTCATGTCACTAAGAGTTCATACACAGAACATCTATGACTATTTAACAAAACTTAAAATACTCCCTTACGATTCTGTTACAGGTGACTTGCAATATCTTACGTTGTTCTTGATTTATAGTGCATTGAAACTGTATACTTCTTTATGAATCAGCCTCTATTATTCCAATAATGTTAGTGAAAAGTGTCTGTGATTTGTGCCTTTTATTTAAGTCAGACATTTGAAACATTTAGTTCCATTTGATTAGATTTCGTCTGAAATTATCAGAAAAGTTGAAAAGTCCTTAAAAGTAGATAAATATACCTTCTCTTGATTAAATTATTCACTGCAATTACGATTTTTTATTACGTACAATAAAAATAATAAAAGGATTAGGGTGACAAAGTCACCCCGCGCGACCACTAATGTTAGAGTCAAATGTGAGACTTTTCCCAGATTAACCACCAGTTTAAAATTACGTGATTCACATCCTGGTACCACTATTTTTTTACACAGATGCGCATGTGCTATGTATTCGAGGTAATAGAAAAAGTAGAAATAAGCACATTTTTCTGTGAAATAAGTAAATTCTTCACAAACACTGTCAAGGCCATTTCATTCCAGTCCCCTCAGAAAAGTTTTACTGATAGCAGCACAAAGAAAAGAATAGCGTTTATGCAGGACGTATAGATAAGTCTGGGGCACTCAATGCATCAGTTGAGCAAGACTGATTGATATACATGGGGGTGGTATACAAGTAAGGTTAAGTTAGGGGTTAAGTCATTAAAATTTTTTTCTAGAAGCCTCTTCCCTACTTCTTAACCCTGTTAGACAGGTTTGTTTCCTTTCTATTTTTAGATAAAAATGGAAGGGGAGCTCATTTATAAAAACCTATAACAATCTCACAATATAACCTATTGGGCATATAGAATTCAAAATATACTATCCTATCTATCCATTAATAAATCAGTCAATAGATTAAATATAATCTATTTTAATATAATAGGATTAATCTTTCTTTAAAAATATTTTATTTATCATAGTTTTATGGTGAAATAATCATTCCAAGTAACTTTTTTTTTCTATTAACAATACTACAAATAAAAATTAATAAAATATGACTCAGAAATCAGAGAGTAATATTCTTACTTGTGCAACTGCCCAGGATTCTCGTTCATTAAGGTATAATAGTGGCGAACAAAATTAAAAGCCACATACTGGGCAAATTTAGGATGCTTAGATTGAGCAGTAGGCATTGTCATGACTATATTTTTGCTTTCTGAAAAATAAAAACACATCAATAAAAACCAAAATGATTTCTCCCAAAAGGAAACTTTAGACATTATATACATATATATACACTCATGTCCATAAATTAAGGGTAATTCAAAATCACACAAAAATTGAACTCTAAAATAAAAATTTGACTTGTAGAATTACCACACACATCTTGAAGAATATGCAAATTACAGGAAACCACCAGATGGCGCGGATAGTACGTCATAATGACGAGAGTGTAAAAGAGGGGTATATAAGGAATGGTGGCAAAGAAGTGAACTTGTTCACAAGCGCTTTAAAAGCCTTTCAGTGCAATAACTACATAGTTATGGCACAAAGGAAGCATTTGGATGATTTTTTACATGGTAGAATTATTGGACGATTGGAAGGTGGACGTACCCAGCTGGAAGTATCTGAGGAACTTGGAATCGTTCAGAGTGTCATCTCCAGGCTTCGGCAACGATTCTAAGATGATGGTAATGTGAGTAAATATTACAGCACAGGTCGCAACCGAGTTATAACGCCGAATGAGGGCCGGTATATATGGCAGTTACTGCCAAAAGAAACAGACTGAGCACAGCATCAGACCTGTCTCGTCAGCTACTGGTACGACAGTTTCAAGGCAGACCGTGTACAGACGCTTAGGGCACATTGGTCTATATGCTCGTAGGCCTGTCAGATATGTTCCACTTACCGCAACTCACTGTCGCCTGCGATTAACCTGGAGCAGAGAGCCTGCATGGTGGACACCACAACAGTGGTCTTGTGTGATGTTTTTCCTACGAGTCCAGGTTTATTTTGCAGTCTAATTCTCGCCGGATTTTAATATGGAGAGCGCCAGGTACCCGTTACCACAAAGAGAACACCATCGAACGACACCGTTACGGTGGTGCAGGATGGCTCGTTTGGGGAGGAATTATTCTTGGTTCCTGAACTGACCTGCATGTTCAGAGTGTAACGATGACAGGCCACATCTATCGGGATGTCATTCAGGAACAACATGAACGTTTGTTTTGGGGCGCCATGGGTGCTGAAATTCTGTTTATGGATGACAACGCCCGTCCTCACTGTGCAAACATTGTAGACGAATGCCTTCAATCAGAGGATATCACCCGTATGGATTGGTCAGCATACTCACCGGACTTGAATCCAATAGAGCATGTGTGGGATATGCTTGGCCGACGAATTGCAGTTCGTCAACCCCCTCCCACCTGTCTGCCGGAACTTCAAAGGCTATTGCTTGATGAGTGGTGTAATATTCCGCAAAATCAGATTGATAATTTGATACTCAGCATGCCTAGGCATTGTAAGGCCTGTATTGCATCGTCCAGGAGACATACTCCGTATTAACCATCCTACTAACTATGTTATACTGTTTTTTGTAAATAGGTTCTGTTTTGAAATTTGCTCCAGGGAGTAAAAATCACAATTTTTATTAATTATGTCAAACATATAGCACCTTTTTGCTCTTTACCTTTTGTTTAATAAATAGAGTTTACAAAGTCAAATTTGTTTTGCTTCTGTCTCTTTCTTTGCCTGAACTTCATTATCCTTAATTTATGGACATGAGTGTATATATACAGTCCAGTCATTAATTTCAAAAGCCAGAATAACCACCTTTCGTGCAACAGACTGTTGAGAGATGTCAATAAGTTTCTATAGAGTCAATTAAGTTCTTGAAGCTGTTCCCTGGGATGTTGAGCCATGTCTACTCTAGTGCCCTGGCCACCTGTGGCTAGATTACATGGGTGAGGATCCATGGCACAAACAACCCGATGAGATGGTCATACAGGTTCTTGATTGGGTTTGAGGTTTGCTGGCCAGTGGAGAACAGTAAACTCATTCTGGTGTTCTTCAAACCACACAAGTACACTGCCAGCTGTATGACACTTCATATTGTCCAGCTAGTAGATGCCATCCTTCTGAGGAAAAACAATGTGCATATAGGGGTAGCCATGGTTCGCATGGCGGATGCATATTTGTATTGATCCATCATGCCTTCCACAACAATAAGTGAACCCAGATAATGCCAGGAAATCCTCTGATCATAATGCTCCTGTCTCCAGCCTGGACCGTTCTGGCAGTGGTTGCAGGGTGTTTGCTTTCCAAGGCTTCACATTGTATACGTCAACCTCTAACAGTCCGATGGAGCATAAAACGCAATTCGTTGGAAAATGCTACCAGTCGCCACTCTGTGGATGTCCAGTTGTGATACCAGTGTGAAAATTCCAGCCTTTGTTGACGAAGAACAGCAGTCAGCATAGGTGCATGAAACAGGTGTCTGCTTCAGAGGCCCAGACACAGCAACATGCACTGAACAGTAGTTTAAGAGACATTGTTGATAGCTCCTTGGTTCATCAGGGTGGTCAGTTGCTCAACGGTAGCATGTCTATTGGCCCAAACACATCTCTACAGCCATCCTTCACCTCGGTCATCTATGGCCCATGGTGCACCTCATTCGCAAAGTCACCGATTTTGGACAATCCTATTTTGCCATACACATTATACTTTCACTACGTAAACAGTTTACAAACTTTGCCATTTCTGAAATGTTTCCACCTTTGGCCCAAAAGCCAATGATCATGCCCTTTTGGACAGCAGATAAATCATTTCTGCATTACACCAATGATTGCAATGTTTCCCGAAGCCCTCCCACACTCTTTAAATATGCTCAACTGCACTGTGTTGCCATTTGCCTTCTGCGATTAGTTATTCAACATCAACATTGAAAGTATGGGTGGTCACATTAATGTGACTGGATTATGTACATGTACACATATATACATCACTATAATTTAGAAATAGGCTAGCTACATAAAAGAGAATGTTCTTACAATTTTCAAGCAATGACATGTACAGTTCAAATGTAATTTGAAAGGAGCAAGAATGCATAATGAAGAGAAACATTACAGGCTAGCCATCCTTATATACAATTTTCCATAGCAAGGGCAAGATCAACTAATTTAATTTAAATTAAAGATCTACAGGTTCAAAATATATGCCTATCTTCAGAGAGAGATATTTTTTAAAAGCAAATTATTTGTTATTTAAACATTGTTTAATGCTTAACTTAAAAATAAATTTCAATCAAAGTTTAAGCATTATTGGAAAAAAAAAAAACTTGAAGGCAAAATTATACAATTATCCTTAATTTTCAAAATAATATAACTATACTTTAATTTCATTAAGATAATTACTTTGCACATAACTCAATGAGCAACTAAAAAAATTGTATAGAGTAATATGTGTAATGTTCTAAAAATCTGATGAAATTCAAAGCAAAAACAAATATTGTGTTAGTTATATGCTTGAAAAATTCAGCGCACAATGTATTGATATGTATCAAAATTCGAAACCTGCATCTTAAATATAAGTCATCACATTAATGATTAATTTATAAGCAAAAAACAGATAATAAGAAAGTTTAAAGTTTATATTCATGTTGTAAGCAATTTATTTGAAACTAAATTATTCAGTACTTATGTATTATACTGTCAAACAATTTCTCCAAACAAAAAGACATGGCTAATTAAAAAAAATGTCTCCTTTTATTGTTATTACTGTTTACATGAGTGCAGGAAGGGTTTCCACTATTGGTTACATATCGTTGCAATTGGTGACATCTTTTGATTTGATAAAATTCGTTTATTTATACACTCAACATTTTAAAGTAGTTTTTTCAAAAATTTTATCTTTATCACCCCTGTTTATTTCATAACACATTTTCATATTTTTTGCAAAATATTAGCTGCAAGCAAAAAATTTTATTTTGAGAGAGAATCATTTATCTTAATTTACACTATAGCAGCCATGGATGGTGCAGTATGCTTAAGCAATTACAGATGATTTCTTTGAAAAAATATTAAATTATAGTTCCACTCAAGAAATTAAGTGCTTTAAACTCAAGAAATGCATCTTTCAATAAAATCTATAATACAATGCAATTGAGATATTCATTGTTGAATCTTTATAATTTCAAATGGATAGGCATTTTGAAAAATCATTCTTACTACTGCTTATGAACCTTTAGATCAGTGATTCCCAAAGGGGTCTATATGGACCCCCAGGGGTCGACGTCAGCGAAAAAATGAATTGGGGGTCCATGAAGGATAAATAGGGGTCTGCGAAAGCATCTTCAGGATTTTTTCTCTATTTACATGGACATTGAAAGATTTCTGGTTTACGTGTTAACACTTTTTGCAACTTTCTCCCATTCCTAGAGTGGGGTCGCACAATGGACATCCCTAACTCTCACAAGAAACTAAATCATACAGGAATATGTTCATAAAGTTTTAAGAGTTTCAATTTTTCTCCTTCGAACATTGATTCCTTCTTTTCGGAATGTTCTTGATTTTTTTATTTTTTAATAGTTTTTTTCATCAATTTGTTCTTAATGACTATAAAATTTCTCCTTTGAACTTCCCATTTCTTTATTATCAAAATGTTCGCAATTTCTTATTTTTAAAAAGTTAAATTTTCTATGGAGTTTTTTCTTGTTTCAAAAGTACCTACTATTTTTAGAAGCTAAATTTTACAAGAATTATTTCTCAAAGTTCTAATGTTGTCCATGTTTGCTCCTTCAGACAAAATGCCATGTTTTCCTAGACTCGACTTTGAAAAACATGTCTTGGTGCCATTCTGGCACAACTTGAAAAATCTTTGCCAGAGGAAGGATTATAAAAGGAATTTATCAATTAGTATATTATATTGATAATTATTGATTGATATTAGTTACTTTCAATCTACTTCTATTTCCTTTGTTTGAAATACATTTCCAAATCGTTCTTTTAAAATTATTTACCTAACAATCAATGGTGCAGCTGATTCCGCGTGGACCCAGTATCAAAACTCCGTCAGGGCCCATTTTTAGAAAAGAAAGCCCTGTTAGTGGTACTGTAGTTACACATGTTGGGGGCTTCTGTAGCTTGGGGGCCCCATATCATTGATACGGCTGAGATGGTGGTAGCTACACCCCTGCAAACGATTTTTTACCGCTAGGATGCTGGTTAAAGTGTAGAAGAGTGGGCCTCCTTGGCGAAGTGAAGTTTTTGGTGACCGGAATTAGTCACCAAGCAACTTAATTTAATGACAGGTGCTCCAAGAAAAAATAAAGAAATATTATGAGAAATAAAAAATATTTATAAAAAAATTGCTTAAATATTTATAAAAAAAGGTTAACCGGTTGGTAAAATCCTAGGAGAGCCACAACTTTGGCAACGAACCGTAAAAAGCCTTCAGCCAGTACGAGATGGCGTCAAGTGAATAAAGCGGGATAAGGTGGATGCATAATGGAAATATATGTAAACAATACAGAAATTAAACATTTCAGATAAAAAAATATATAAAAACCGCACTTACTTTCTTACTGCTGATCTTTTCCAAGTGGAGGGTACAGCGTAACAACAGATTTTAAAAAAAGCATTGAAGGTCTCATCGCTAAGCGGAGGATCGTGTGAGCTCCGTCATATATTTTCTGAGAAGTAATGGTCGAACATGTCTTCGGCATGGCTGGTACGATTTCGAAGAAAGCTCTTTCGCGCTTTTGTCTAATCACATTTAGGACATTCATAACTCAAAGGAATCTATCCTTCCTTCATACACCATTCAATCAATTCTTTCTTGCCTTTTGCATTCAACAAAATAAAAAATTCTAAGGTATATTTACTCACGCACGCAGCCATACTTCCAGCTCAGTGCCCAACAACAAAATTAAATTCGAAAAGCCCGCCGACAAATACGAAAATTCCAGAAATAATTAGGTTTACCATATCTAGTGTACTAAAGTAGGTTTACCAAGAGGGTGCAATTATCACCAACCAAAATATTTCGTGGCAATGGTGTGGGCTCTCCTAGGATCGAACCAAAAGGTTGCTTGGCGACCGGAATCAGTTGCCAAGGGGTTTAACTTTGCTATTCTACACTTTCGCCGAATAATTTTAGTGCGGAAAAACACTGACAAAAAAACATACGTGAATACTCAATATTGCTTTTGTTAAATAATCATTCAGAGCATTTGGGAGAAAAAACTTTCGGAATATAAAATATTGCATTTACTATGCGAAGAAATTCAAGCACGTTGTATATTTTCATTTCAGAAATTCTTTTACAAGTACCGTAAAATCCGGCGTATAACGCGCACTTTTAACACAAAAAAATAGGATCAAAATTTACGGGTGCGCGCTATACGCCGGATCTTATGGTAGTTCAATACATTAAAAATAAATCTTAGCTAAATGGACAGTTTAAGGAGTTCCTTATATATTTGAAGTTTTGTCTATTTTTCTGAACAGACAAAATAGATATTGAAAATTTCGACTTCGTTAACGCACAAAAATACACGTCCGTTACAAAACAAATATGAAATACAATCAAATAGAAAAATGAGATATACATTGCAATGAAAAAATGAAATTACCTGATGGCACGTGGTAATGCTGTTTAAGACACAAGAATCAACAGGTCACCCTACATTCAAGAATGCCCTCTTCGGACTGATCTTGTTAAAATTCGCATTTCCCTGGTTGCAACAATTTCTTTCTCTGATTGGTTCAAAAAATAGGATGACGTCAGATGAACAAAATTTTCAGCCATGCGCCATCTGTTGTCGAAAACTTTGAAATATTCCTTTTTATTTAAATATATTGTACAGTGGGTGATAGGTTAACGAGCATAATCCGTTCCAAGACTATGTTCGCTATCCGATTTTTTCATTAACCGATCATCGATTCACCTTAGACTTCTATGTGAAATCGATTACTTCGTTCTGGAGACCCTAAAAATTAAATTTTAAAAAATGTATAATTTTTTAGTACGTTTTTAAAAAAATATGTCCTTTTCATTTTTTGCTTATGGGGCGCTGATGAATATATCCAATGTCGATTGCTTTTCTCTCTTTTTCAGGATTTTCCAGAAGTAATTAATAGCATTGTCGTTGTAAAGATCCCCAACCCTATTGACATCAGCTTGGTTTGGGTGCCATTCTAAGACCAATTTACTCAGACATCCTCCCACTTTTTCAAAAGATCTTTAATGGCAGATGTCGGCATTGTTCCTCTTTCATCTTCCTCTTGTTCAGAAGGAGACACATTTCGCTGTGTTTCTTGGTGTTCTTCATTCAAAATTTCTTGGAGTTCTACTGTTGTCAGTTTATCTTCATGTCCCATTATGAGCTCTTCTATGTCATCCTTGTTCGCCTCCGATTCCAGATCTCGAGCAGTT
>BMAU01011268.1:0-23101 GCA_019973935.1 Trichonephila clavipes | reverse complement strand
ATATTGCCACACGCATAATTTGCTACAAGTCCCGATAGCCGAGTTGGCAGAGCGTTGGACTGAACTTCCTCAGGTCTCGGGTTCGAATCCCGGCCCCGGCAGATTTATCCAAAGACTGGAATTTTGTTTCCGTTTTTAATGTATTGTTTCTCTAGGTTCTAGATGAATCCAGATCATTCTTTAGAGTGCATACTGGTTATTTCTCGAATATTCCGAAGTGTATAAAAGCAGAGTTCATCGCCAGTTGGGCATGTTCTCAGTCCAGTGTTGTATCGAGCTCCAAGCGTTAGAATAAATTCTAATTGTTTGTTTAATTGAACTGTGTACTTCTTTCGAACCCGTGACAAGCTTTGGTGGAGGCGCGGGGTACAATTACGTCAAACGTGGATAATAGTGACAACCTTCGCAGGAGCCTCCGGTTAAGAGGATTATCCCCGAATTCGACTGTTAAAAAAAATAGTAGGAAGAGGACAAAAATGCCGACCGAGCAAGAAGCCAAGCCCGCTGTAGTAACACCTTTCGTTACAGCAATGGAGGAGCCCATCGACCTTCCGAGGAGCGCCGCCCCTGGGAAGACCGTCTCAAATGGCTTAAAGAGTACGATCGAGTAGCCAACTTTAACAAGTGGGATGACATGATGTGCCTGGCTAACGTTTATTTCTTTTCTTGACGGAACTGCGAGACAGTGGTATGTCAACAACGAAGACGCCTTAGATTCCTGGGAAGCGTTTAAAAATGGACTAAGGGACTTTTTCGGTGACCGTCAAAAATATACCAGAAGGGGAAGAACAACTAAAAATGCCGAGCCCAGCGTTCAGGCGAGAGTACACAGTCCTACATACAAAGTGTATTAGGACTTTGCCAAGAGGTAAATCCTCCGATGAAAGAAGACGAAAAAGTGTCACACCTAATGAAAGGTGTTGCTGAGGATATTTATCAGGCCCTGTTGACGAGAGAAATCAACGACACAGCAAGTTTTATCAAATGGTGCAACTATATCGAAGATATGAAGCAGAAGAGAGTTGGTCGACCGAGATTTGAAAGGCTTCCAAACGTCGTACCGGTTGCATCCCTGACGGATGAGACTGATTTGGTCTCTCTTATTCGCACAATCGTACGAGAAGAAGTCCATCGACTAGTTAACCAGACGCAAGAATCTTTGGACCTGATCCCCAGTCCTTAGAAGAGATCGTTCAAGACGAAGTTGAAAGGGTTTGGGCCCCAGTGTCAACAAAAACCTACAGAAACTAGACCACGACCAACATACGCCGCTGTAACCAGGAAATACAGAGCTCCTGTTCAGAAATTCCCACCTCAACCAAGAAAACAGATGTGTGGAGAACGGCTGACAACAGACCTGTTTGTTTCACTGCGGACGTCCTGGACATGTAATGCGCTACTGCCGAGAGAGAAAGGCTGTCTTTGACAACTCTCGAAACCGCCGACGGAACTTTGACGACGTTGGCACTGAAGAAGAAATACGCCGACCAAACTCTTCTCGCCGTTTTACGCCAAGTCCCACGAGAGGCCGATCCCCAATACGTTGTTACAGATCCCTCGTCGCCATATCGCCGATCCAGTCAGTCGCCAGGCCGTAGGAGCGAGGAAAACTAAGGAGAGCGACCTCCAAGGAGGTGAGGCCGCGTGTAGTGGAAATCCTCCGTCGACCGCCAAGATGACTGGTAACCAACTAGACGTAATAATAGATAAGAAGCCGATACGTGCTCTAGTAGATTCTGGGGCATCGTTTTCTGTCATATCCGATAAGTATCGCCGATTTTTAAAGAAAGTTCTGTTTGCTGATGCCAAGAGCGTTATGCTGAAAGTTGCGGATGGAAATTTTGTTCGGCCGATAGGGAAATGTGTTTTTACGTCCGCATAAACAATCGAGAACTGCCTTTTGAATTTATTGTTTTATCACATTGTAGCCATGACGTCATCCTAGGATGGGACTTTTTAGAGGCGTCTCAAGCCGTTATAGACTGTGGACAAAATGAACTTGTTCTAGAAGACATCTGTCGAGACTCCACAGCGCCTGACGACTGGAATTTGTATGCCACCAGAGACTATACACTTAAGCCGCATTCTTTAACTAGAATAACAGTATCAGGATATCAAACCCGAGGAGACATAAATGTAGTTCTAGACGGCAGCAAACATTTGCTCTTTCGAGAAAATATTGCTACACCGTCCATGGTATCCACATATCGTAACGGAAAAGTGATGTCTGGGTTACCAACCTGCAGTTCCGAAACCAAATCATCCCTAGAGGAATGCATAGCCAAGCTGAACCACTAAATGAAGGGCATTTATGTGTTATTTCCGACACATCGGGTTGCTTGGATGACCAGCAAGAAACTTCGGAGTCACAGATGAATTGTTCGTTAATGATGTCACCCGAGTTAAGTGACGAACAGAGAAACAAGCTATCCGAACTACCCGAAATTTTCTGGGCTTTTCACGAAGACCGTCAAGTCGACAGCCGCGAAGACGAATGTGAAACACAGGATTTTTACTGGTGATCATGCTCAATCAACCAACGAGCCTACAGAGTCTCGCCGACTGAAAGACGCATCATTCATGAAGAGGTTCAGAAAATGCTTGATGAAGGTATCGTCCAACCCTCTGAAAGTCCTGGTCATCACCCGTTGTGCTCGTAAGAAAAAGACGGTAGTTGGCGTTTTTGCGTCGATTATCGCAAGCTGAATAGCGTCACGAAAAAGACGTTTATCCTCTGCCCTCGTATTGACGATACGCTCGACTGTCTGAAAGGTGCCATGTTCTTTTTTTCTTCCATGGATCTCCGATCTGGTTATTGGCAAATAGAAATAGACGAAGCGGATCGTGAAAAGACGGCATTTATTACCCCCGAAGGCTTATACGAGTTTAAAGTCATGCCGTTTGGTCTCTGTAATGCACCTGCGACCTTCGAGAGAATGATGGACAATTTGCTACGCCATTTTAAATGGACTATGTGTCTTTGTTACCTAGATGACATAATAGTGTTCTCAGAAACTTTTGAAGACCATCTTATACGATTAAGACTTGTTCTAAAAATGTCTTCAGGAAGCTGGTCTTAAATTAAATTCAAAAGAAGTGTCTTTTGCTGCCCAAGAAGTAAAGATTCTGGGCCATCTTGTATCTAGTAATGGCGTTCGTCCCGATCCCGACAAAATAAAAGCCGTAAGAAATTTTCCCACTCCAAAGAATATACATGACATACGAAGTTTTCTTGGCCTTTGTTCCTACTTTAGAAGATTTTATTAAAGGTTTCGTTATCTCGCCGAACCCTTGCAGTCGTTGCTGAAAAGTGGCGTGGAGTTTCATTGGGGTCCTGAAGAGGTGGAAGCATTTAACAGTCTTAAGAAAGCACTTACTTCGGATCCAGTATTGGGGATGTACGACGAAAGAGCTTCTACAGAAATCCATACTGATGCAAGCGGGTACGGTATCGGAGCTGTCCTAGTACAAATTCAGAATAATGTCGAGAAAGTTATAGCATACGCTTCTAGAACTCTGACAAAAGCCGAAAAGAATTATTCCACCACAGAAAGGGAATGTCTTTTGCCATCGTATGGGCTACCAAACAAATTTCGGCCGTACATATTCGAAAACACTTTACTGTTGTAACTGACCATCATTCTTGTGCTGGCTCATGAATTTAAAGGATCCTTCAGGAAGGCTTGCCAGATGGGCCTCCGACTTCAAGAGCATGATTTTGACGTAAAAATATAAAACCGGTAAGAAGCATAGTGACGCCGACGCTCTTCGAGAAATCCAGTGGAAGAGGAAACGGAACATCAGACAAATTTTTAGCAGTCACGACGAGTATGAACCTTGCGATGGAACAGAAAAAGGATCAAGACCTTGCGAAATTAAAAACTTTTGAGCAACTCATCCAAAAAACGAAGAATTCAGATTTATCGACGGTATCCTTTGCAGGAAGAATTTTGATCCAGATGGAAAGTTGTGGTTGCCAGTCATTCCTAAACATCTACGAGCAGACATACTAAGGCACTTTCATGACGCCCCCACCGCAGGACACCTTGGTTTCGCGAAAACTTATGACAGGATACGCAAGAGATTTTACTGGCCGGGAATGTACCGAAATGTCGTTCGGTATGTCATGCATTGTCGGGAGTGCCAAAGAAGAAAGTCCGTTCCTCAACGACCACCTGACGTTTAGTTCCCATCCCTCCAGCTATAGCTCCTTTCCATCGCATTGGAATTGATCTCCTTGGGAGATTTCCAAAAAGTCTGCTCATGGAAACAAATGGATAATAGTCTGCACGGGATTACTCAACACGATATGCAATAACAAAAGCCTTGCCGACAGCCGAAGTCGACGAAATAGCGAAGTTCTTACTTGAAGAAATTGTCCTCAGGCATGAGCTCCTCGAGTAATTATCACAGATCGTGGAGCCGTCTTTCGATCCAGACTTGTTTCCTCTCTCGTCGACTTGTGTAACATTGATCATCGTTTCACAACGGCGTATCATCCCCAAACAAATGGACTGACGGAGCGCTTCAATAAGACTGGACCGACATGTTGTCAATGTATGTGGATGTAGAGCAGAAAAATTGGGATGAAATTCTACCATTTGTAACCTTCGCTTATAATACCGCTAAACAAGAGACTACAGGTTTTACGCCGTTCTATTTACTTCATGGTCGTGAAGCGGAAACGACACTAGATACAATGCTACCATTCTGTCCTAACGATTTTGATGACAATAACATCACCAAGATAGCAGCCAGAGCCGAAGAATCACGACAGCTAGCCCGAGTGCACACTCTGAGAGCTCAAGACAAAGATCGTCGACGTTACGATTCCAAACACCAAATGGTATCCTACGCTCCCGGAGATCTCGTATGGGTTTATACTCCAGTGAGAAAAGTCGGTCTCCCGAAAAACTCTTAAGAAGGTATTTTGGACCGTATCAGGTGCTACGCCGTTTATCAGCCGTGACTTACGAAGTACAAGATTTTGATCCTGCTTCACGAAAAAGAAAAACTAAGAGAAGTTGTCCATGTACTGCGTATGAAACCGTACCATGATCCCGCCGAGCAAATCGAAACCGACGATATTCCTCCCAAAGAATCATACAAAGGACCCATCACTGTTCCAGAATAAAGACCCTTGAACAAAATGACAGCGGGCGCTGTCTTCTTTTCGAGGGAGCAATGCCGCACGCATAAGTCCCAATAGCCGAGTTGGCAGAGCGTTGACTGAACTTCCTCAGGTCTCGGGTTCGAATCCCGGCCCCGGCAGATTTATCCAAAGACTGGAATTTTGTTTCCGCTTTTAATGTATTGTTTCTCTAGGTTCTAGATGAATCCAGATCATTCTTTTAGAGTGCATACTGGTTATTTCTCGAATATTCCGAAGTGTATAAAGCAGAGTTCATCGCCAGTTGGGCATGTTCTCAGTCCAGTGTTGTATCGAGCTCCAAGCGTTAGAATAAATCTAATTGTTTGTTTAATTGAACTGTGTAATTTTTTCGAACTTGTGACAACATTATAAAAATTCCCCTAAACTTTATTGAACAAAAACCACTTCACTCTAGAATTTTAAAATAGTTCTATGAAATCATGCATGAAGAGAATGTATTAACTATGCTGTAGAACTCACAACTTATAACCAGCAATAAAAAGAAATTTTCACCTCTCCCCCCCTCCCACAAAAAGATGCGAATTTTGGTTGCAAAATCTTTTTGAGAAATAAAAGGCAATTTTGTATCTTAAGCAACTAGCACAAACATTAAGAATTCGCAAGTGAATATCATAACCAAATTGGCATTCTGTTACTTTCGGTAATAATAATAATAATAATAATAACGATGAAAAGTTCTTTTAGTGAAGCAGATAAGGGGGGGATGAATTATTGGTAAAATTTGGATATAAAAAACATTGGGTTCTTTACCTGAGAAGGTACCATTAGCGAAGCATTTCTTCATCTCTTAAGCGGTCATTTTCCCCCCTCAAAATGTTTTTAAAAGAGGCACATTTTTTATTGTATATAAATAAGCAGTATACATAATAGAATGAGAAAATGGAAGAATTTTGTTTTAAACTTTTTAAGTTATTTTTTATTTTATAATTATGAAACGTGAAAACTCCTGAAAATTTGCTTTTGTAAGTATTTTCTGCATGATATGAAGAATGTTTTATATGTATCTTAAAAGAATTTCTCTCATACATACAAAAAATTTCCTTCTTCGAACCTCTTTTTCAAACGGTTGTGGGTTTTATTATACAAGGTGATCAGAATTAAAACACCCCTACTCTGAGCTCTCTATATATCGAACTACTCAGTGTAGAGTCTCCAAAATTGTTGAACATACTATTCGAGACATGGAGAAAAGGATTTAGTGAAAAAAAATTAGTTCCAGAAACACCGATAGATGGCGCTGTGTAACAGAGAATATACTAAAAAAGACAATAAAATACAATATTTGTAACACATTTTATTCGATCGCACCAAACATCATATCTTATCGATGCAGGGAATGCTGCTGAATATGGTTCCCTTTCTTCAAGATGTAAAAATCTGGCAGTCTCCGTGGAGAGTTTTTGTTCAACTGCTGATCGTAATTGGTCGACAGAGATGCTTCTCACATGCAGAGTGATACTGTCCTTCAAATCTGCCAAGGTTATCAGACGTCCTCGATAAACAAGATTTTTAAATATCCCCACAGCCAAAAGTCACAGGATTAAGATCTGGAGAACGAGGTGGCCATGCTGTCGGAAACGCATGACTAATCACTCTATCATTAGTAAAATGTTGCCGAAGAAACTGCTGCACACAGAGTCCAATGTGGGATGCGCTCCATCTTGCATGAAGGTAATTGAATCAAGACATTGGTGTTGTAGCATTTGGGGTGCAAACGAAATTTTCAAGCATGTTTTTGTACCTCCTGGCCGTCACGGTGTTGGTCACAGGGCCATTGCGAGTAGTCTCTTCGAAAAAGAAAGTTCCAAGAATGAATGTGGCCGAATCCACACCAGACTGTAACTTTCGGTGAGTGAAGTGGAAACTCTTGAAGGTGCGAGGGTTTTCCGTGTCCCAAACGCGACAGTTATGGGTATTGACTGTTCCACTTAGATGGAAATGCGCTTCGTCACTCCATAGAATTTTCCACGGCTATGATGCATCCACTTCAACTCTAGCCAGAATGTCAATGCAAAGGTCAGTCGCCTCTCCCCGTCGTTGGCCATCAACTGCTGATTGTGACGAATTTTTGTACGGGAAAAAATGCACCACTTTTCTCAGTACATTCCACACCCAAGGGAACACTCCCACAGGGAACACCCAAGTGTCGTGATACTGCACGGGCACTACTACAGCTTATGACGTTATCCATTGATTGATCAACAATAGCGGTGGCAAATATCTTCAACGACATCTGAACGGGTCGATTTGCGTCCTGACCCTGCTGAACATCAAGATGTCCAGTTTTCGAATCGAGCGATCATTCTCTTTAGAGCTTGTGGAAGTAATGGTCCTTTGCGTAAATTTTTAAGTCGACGAAACTTCCGGAAGTGCAGCTGCAGCATTTCCTTTGCTTTCATAAAACAGCTTCACAAGCAAAGCGCGTTCTGGCAGCGTGACAGCTCTCAATGATAAGAATGACATTTTCCAAGTTTCATCCCTTTATGCCAAGAACATAGCTGCAAACCAAGGGTTTATGCAAATTTTTGTGCTTACAGGGCGAAATTTCAATACAATGACAGTTTAAGTTTCTTCACTTTTATCTTTTTTTTCATATCAGCAAATAGAAATCAAAGGAAAATTACATTTTGCATGTGTTTTGTTTTTGTTTTTTGTGATAATTCTTTCCTTTTTTTCAGATTATCTGGTGTACAGCGCCATCTATTGGTGTTTCTGGAACTATTTTTTTCGCGTAATCCGTTTCCCCATGGGGAATTCATTTGGAGTCGAGACTTGGTGTAATAGTAGTACTCCTTTAGGGTGTTCAACCCTCAATGTAATTCCGCCGAATGATCAGTCAATTCGGAGTAAAAAGCCTTTGAAATTCATGCTTAGCTTTTATACAATTAAGTTTCAATTTCCTCAAACGATTTCGTAGCCTGGTTGATATATCATCTGTATACTATGAGTGAGGTCAGGGTTTGATTCATCCGTCAAATTTTTTTTCATTTCATTTAATTATTTTTAAAATTAAATAAAATTATTGATGAAAGGTTTATTAAATATTAAATGATATTTTATGTAATTATTTCGTATTTTATAAAGTAAAAAAATACTGTAATTGTATAAATATTTATATTAAATTTTATAAATGTATTTTTATATTAGTAAATAATATGTATAATAAAATATATAATGAATATTAAATGATATTATACATAAAAATTCGTTACAAATAGTTTTATAATGTGAAATACAATATATTATAAATAAAGTATTATATATAATATAAAATAATTTATAAAATATATTATTATTAAATTAACTATTTTATAATTAATATAATAAAAAATATTCTTTATAATATATTATTAATTTAACTATTTTATAATTTTATAAAACATTTAATAAGTCCTTTTTAAATAAATGTAAATAATTTTAAAAATGTTTATTTAAATAATTTTTAAAAAATTAATAATAATTTTGGTAATAAATTATAAATAATTATAATAATAAATTGATAATTTTAATAATAAATTAATAATTTTAATAATAATTCTTATTAATAATAATTTGTATTAATTAATTTTAATTATTAATTATTGTAACCAATAATTGTTTTAAATTTTTTAATTAATACTTATTTAAAATAATTTTAACTAATAATTATTTTAAATATTTTTATTAATAATAATTTTAACTAATTTAAATAATAAATAATTTAAATAATAAGTAATAAATATATTCAATTTTTTTACTTTATAAAATACAAAATAATTACATAAAATATCATTTAAATAAACCTTTCATCAATAAGTTTATTTAATTTTAAAAATAATTAAATGAAATGAAAAAAAATTTGATCGATGAATCGAACCCTGACCTCGCGCATAGCATGCAGACGATATATTAACCAGGCTACGAAATCATTAACGGAAATTGAAATTTAATTGTATAAAAGCTAAGCATGAATTTCGAAGGCTTTTTCTCCGAATTGACTGGCCATTCGGCGGAATTACATTGAGGGTTGAACACCCTAAAGGAGTACTAATATTACACCAAGTCTCGACTCCAAATGCATTTCCTTAGTCGTTCCCTCCCCTTGTTAGTATTGTTAAATTAATAATAAAATATACTTTGTACAGTACTGATACATTTATAAGTGTATTATATCGGTGTAAATGTGTATTTTATATTTTATTATATCAGAAAATATTTTGTTTACTTTCAGAAAATTAATAATTTTTTAAATAACCTTTTGTTTTCGACTTTTCAATATGCTCGCGCCCCCCTCGTAGAGTTATCACGCCCCCAAGTGGGGCGCGCCCCACAGTTTGAGAAGCACTGGCGTACGGGTAAACCTTTTGCTTTCATTTCAGTAGACTGAACGGTGTATGGGCAAATTGCTTAAAGGGTTGGTGATTGGCACAAGACTAAACACTATATATAGCTACAGGATAGTTTATTAAAATTAGATGAACTTTTCAGCTGCCCTCTATGATGTGAGAGTTTTAACATGACATAAGTTCAAAAATAACGTTTCTCATTCTTCAAAGTATGGATAATAAAAAATTTTGTTGACTGATAGTTATATAAAAAAAATAAAAGAAAAAGCATTTTTGTTGTTTCTTAAACACTATTTTGAGAAAAGAGGCAGAAGAATCCCCTCATACTCTCAGACAGGAAAATACAAGGAGAAAAATGTAAGGGTTGTTGTAATCAGGTGGACAAAGTGAAGCGAAATAGTAGTTATTTTGATAAAGTGTGTTGGTTGGTCAATTCACAGTCACATTCTCTTTGACACATCTGTCCTTGCATATCGATCTGTCATATTGAGGGCATGTCATCCCGGAAGTCGATAGTCTTAGCTTTTTAGGTGTGATCTTTGATCGGAAGTTATCCTGGAGAGCCCATTCTATAAATATTGTAAATCGCATCTTGAACAGAATAACGCTTTTGAAAAGACTAGCTGGCTCTAGGTGGGGCTGTTCTAATCATGCCCTAAATATAACTTATAAGTTATTCATTTTGCCCATTTTGACCTACTGTTGTGAGCCCCTGATTACAGCATCTAGATCTGTAACAGAAATACTGGAAAGAGTTCAAAATCAGACACTGCGGATCATCACAGGGGCCGTTAAAGCAATCCCGATCGATGCAATGCTTTTGACAACAGAAAATAAACCCTTCAATAACATCTTTCGAGAGAGATACCATAGGAAAAATTATTACGGCTACCCGACGGCCTCTCTCTTTTGAGCAAACGCCACTTAGACTCAGGGAGGCGTTTAAAGACCCAACGGGGTTTTGTCCAAGGTGTACTGGAACTAATGGAATAGCTTGATTTAGATTTCGTCCCTTTGCCGCTGGTGTCATCTATGGACTCAACTATTGTTAAATGTTTTCAAATTTGTACCGAGCTTGCCCAGGCAGTTTAAAAAAAAAGAGTGGAATACCCCAATTTTAAGATCACTTGCCCTAGAAACGATAGACACCATGTACACTGAACCTGACTGGGTGCATATCTACACTAATCGAAGCCTTTTTGAAAGACTCTGGCAGCGCTGGAGCAGGGAAAGTATTGCCAACTTTTTTCCTTTTATTTAACAACTGGACAATACACAACCGCTTTTGATGGTGAGGTTGCTGCCCTTTCAAGTAGCCCCTGCACAGTTGCACTTTCATCTGAATATCTTTACTAGGGCTGTTGTCTTCTGTGATTCAAAAGCGGCAATTTTGCTGTGAATTCCAATTCTCCTCCTGCCTCTTCTAGCATTCTCGATTGCAAAAAACTGCTGCAGAGTCTGTCTGAGTACTCTAAGCAAATCGTCTTGCAGTGGATCCCATGACACTGCTGTGTAACTGGTAATGAGTTTGTGGATCCCTAGCAAAAAAGGGAGCTTCCATTCAACAGATAACAAGGAAAGCTGCCCCTTTTACCAGTGCCAGGCGTATCATTAAGAAAAAGTTGAATGATCTTTTTCAAGATGATACGCTGAGAGAAATTCCAATAAGATCTGGTGGAATAATCTCAAGGAATCTGCCCATGTGATAAAGACGTAAAGAAGTTGCTGAGTTTCGTCTGACCACTGGACATGACTGTCTCCTGAAACATCTACATAGAATTCATGTTGTACATGCCCCTTTCTGCACGATCTGCGATTTTCGGGAGGACATGGATGCTGCCCACATACGTCGCTGCCCAGTCCTAAAGGACTCCCTGTGTGACCTTTATTGGCAAGCTAGGAACTTATTGGGTTCATAGACTTTTCTCGACATTTTTATTTTATTTTTTTCTTATTTTGTTTATGTTGTCTGCTTTTGTTCTTACCCCCTTTGTGGTACAGTGGTCTTCTGTAACCCGGGCTATTAGAAATTAAAAAAAAATATTTTTTAAAAAATGTTGGTTGTTTTAGGGGAAAACTTGGTACAACAAGTCGTAGAAAAAATATACGCATAAGCTATTTAGTTATTTTTTCTAGGAATAGAAAATAAATAAAAACACTAGATCTTTTATTGTGGAAAATGAAGTTAGACTCCAGTTTTGGAAAATGGTATTCGTAATTAAGATATGCAGAAAAGTACACTGCTGGACAATTGCTAAGGACGGATCACAAATTGCTATGTAGCATAACATTAAGCGATACATGAGGCCTAGTAGGATAAAATATAGTTGCCACACTGTTCAGACATTGAATAAAGAATATTTATTGTTCTGGAAAGTACAAAAGCTGTGAAACATCTGAAAGAAAAAATGTTCATTTGATCTGCGTACGGAGAAATGGAACAATGCATCTAAAAGTCAGCAGGCACCTTTAAAGAAAGGTATCAGTACGGGATATGTCCACCGTGGAGTGTGATGCAACATTCCACACGTCGTATCATACTTTGCACAACATTATCCAGCAGCTGTTGAGGCAATTTATTCCATTCCTCTGTGAGTGCACGGATGAGGATGTTCCTGTTTGTCGGAGGATAGTTTCGACCAGCAACTTGCCTCCTCCAAAGCATCCCACACATTTTCAATGGGGTTTAGATCTGGAGAACGCGCTGGCCATACGAGACGTTGAATACCCTCGCTGTCTAGACAATCCTGAACAGCGAGTGTTCGATGACATGTTGCGTTGTCGTCCATAAAAACAAATTTATCACCGACAGCACCACGGAAAAGACGAACATGAGGAAGTAGAACTTCATCAATGTATCGTTGGCCCGTCATAGTCCCATTCGCAACCACATGTAGGCGCGTGCGGCCATTGATCATGATGCCGGCCCACACCATAATACTGCATGTCGGATATCGGTCCTTTCCTGATATTTTCTCGACGATAAGCAGTACCACTCTCGCGCCAGACCAGTTGGCGTCTACAATCCGATGACAGACTGAACCTACTCTCATCTGAGAATAGTACGCATGCCCAGTCCTATTCAGTCCAATTGATGCTCACGACACCATTGAAAACGGGCAGTACGGTGCTGTCTGGTCAATGAGACACACACAACAGGTCTGCGTGCGTATAGTCCTCCCCTCCCCCTCAAATGTCTGGCAACAGTTTTTCGGGAGATCTGCTTTCCTGAGGCAGCAAGAAACTGATTTGCCACTTCTGAGCTGTGGTGCGCCTGTTCCTTTTTGCTAATAGGACGATATATCTGTCTTCTGCAGGCGTCCTACTTAACACGACCTCCTCCGTGCCGTCTACTACACATTCCAGTAGTTTTAAATGACTTCCACAGCCGTGAAACAACGCTGTGAGCGATGTCGAACTCCCTGGCAACATCTGTTATTTTTCGCCCTTCTTCGATCTTTCCAATAATTCGACCACGCATAAAATCATCTATGTGTTGTCGGGAAGACATGCCAAAAAATTTTAAGTTCGTCTATTAAATCTTTTCCCTGTAAAAACTTTGACTTGAAAACAAACAACTGTCCACACGCGTCAAAACCTTTAAAGCTCTTATGAACGCTATCACGTGATGAACAGACCTGGAAAAAATTTGCATAATCATACTTATTACTAATATCCCGCACTTATTCTAATTTTCCCACATTTTGCTTCCTTTCATTCTGTGGTTGCTATGGATGATAGTGTTATCCGTCCTTAGCAATTGTCCAGCAGTGTATATATATGTATATATATATATATGTGTGTGTGTGTATGTGTGTAGGGATAATTAACTTATAACTAAAAAAAAAATCTCCCATTTAGTATTTAACGTTTATTTTCCATAACTTATTCGAATCTTACATTAAACAGCTAATTATTTTTCCGACAAGATATTCCAAACATAAAAATTATAATCCCAGCTGACAAATTTTTATGGTCTTCGTATATACGTTCGCACTCTTTACTTTTCAATTGAAAATATAATCTAAAACTGATTATTCCACAGCTCTGGAAATAGGTAAACAATTAAATTAAATTTAGGGCACTAGGCGTTAGTCTGTCACACAGAAAAGATGTGTCGATCGCTGGATGAATAGAATTTTTACTAAAAGTTCTCGAGGCTGACTTCGAAATATTACATACATGCATACATATATATATATAGACATGTACCTGTTTTATAAAAAACACACAAATGTTTAATCGGAAAAGGATCGCCTTCGTTCTTTATTAATACATATCTAAAATTTAATAGAAGTACACTGCGAAAAACCGGTATTCAGAACGGAGTACAAAATACTCACTTTTGAATACGCCTCACATACTCAAAAATAGCTCCGATGCAAACATACTCAAATTTGAGAAAAGCCCCATTCTCATCTTTGGCATCGGCTACGCGTACTTGGAAAAATTGTAAACATCGCATACTCTCATTTTTTGAACCTGTTACTGGATCAAATTTGAGAATATAACAGCGCCAGGATGAGTGTGTAATGCACTTATTTATGAGTGCATTTATGGGTCAAATATGAGTTTGTATGTTATTTATTTTCGATACTGTTGTATCCAACATGAATTTTCAACATAAAAATATACATCAAATCAAATTTAAAGGGATAGAAATATGATACTTAAGTTGGTAAATTTCATTTTTTCCATCTTATATATTATTTAATTTACATTTTATAAAGTTTTTAATACCACTTTAATCAGAAAATTCAAATCTCTTTTGCATTTATTAGGCAAGTTACAAAAGGTACTTTAGTATCATCGCAAAAATTCCAACGTTCAAGATAATTCGCCATGTCTCGTACGTTGAATTAGAATTAGCAAAATACCTTAATTTTTATATGCTGTCGCCATCACAACAAAAAATTTCCACTTTTAAGAAAAAAAAAATACAACTATTATTTGATCAAAACTCTTTGTCTTCGAACTTATACATCAGATTTAAATCTTGAAAATAACAAAAATAGATTTGATGAAATAGTTAAATAAATTTCCCAAAGCATTTTTGAACTAGTTCTCCAAAGTGCAACTTTGGTTTATTATGTTATATTTATGTTCTAAAAAAGAATTATATTGTTTCTTTTTAAAACCTACAAGCAGAAAAACTAACTTTTTATTTGAAATTCAGTCTTCAATGATAAGTTATTAGAAAATATCTTGGAAAACAAAAGTTAGATGAATAACAGACTTTATATAGTAAAATTTCAAAACAAAGTAAGAAAGAAATAGTTCTCATATATTATGTAATGAAGAAAAAGCCTTTGACTAAAAATAACACTCATTAGCCCAGGTATGTGCTACTTTTATGAATTGCTGGTTTTAAATAGAAACACATTCATCTGATGGAAATATAGAAAAATCCATTGCAATATATATTACAAATTGCTTAGTTTTTTATTCTTATCAACTGATTTTATACCTCCCGGTACCAATAAAGAAAACAAATATTATAGTTTTTGTTAATGTTTTTATAAACAAAAAATTAAAATGTTTAAAACTTCAAGTCCTAGAAGAATGTAAAAACAAATCAAAAACAGAAGTCCATAATCCAATATACAGCATTTTATTTTCAATGCCTCTTTTTTTTTGAATGATTCACACTGTAAACAAGAAAAATAAACAAACCAAAATCATATTTTTTGAAATATTTATTCTGGAAATTGACATATACATATCATAGTACATTCAAAAAAATAAACAAAATATATATAGATTTTTTAAAACAACATACCTTCATCCATAAAGTTATTTTTTATAAACACTATACAACTGGGTCAACTATTATAGTCAACTCCATTGTTTTACCGTAATATATATTGAATTATTTGGCTTACTTAATAGAAATGAAATTAATGCAAACTTTGAAAAATAAATATCTTCCCATCATCTAAAACGCGATAAACAGGTTTAAAAGTAGATTTTCAAATATTACACATGAAGGTAGCTGTATTTTTTTGAAGTTCACATAATGTATAAAAACTACTGTTCAAAATACCACATTTGGAAATGTAAATATATATATCAGTATTTACCACACACCGAATATCTTTAGGCATGGTTTTGAAATTGCTGCAAAATAAGATTTCGGCATCTCAATAGTTTTCCTTTCAATCTATAAAGATGGATGGTCCTGCAATAAGAAACCCAACACAGAAAAATAGTTTAAAAGAATGGAGCAGATTCCGCTGCCTGACAAAAGAGGAATTGGCATTATGAAGCAAAAATGCGCCGTACTTTAGGAAAACCAATTAGAAAGTAATACAAGTGCCGGTGATTTAAAAAAAATGTAGAGAAGTTCATGCTGAGGGTATTTAGAATGCTTCAGGAAAACTATGGAAACTGAAATGTGGAAGATGGAAAATACACAACTGTACATTTGGGCAAGCGTGGGGTGCTTGATATCAACTGCTATAATTTCTTAACAGTTCTATCTCCGTAATACAGTAAAGTTAGTGTGTGCAAATGTAGCACAAGGGTCCTTCTCACCCCTTTTACCATAATGATGCTAATTGACTTCTCGTTAATCATTTTGTCTTAAAAAGTGGTTAACGTTTTTTTCTTCATCTTAACATGATTAATTTTGTATTGATTACATATATTTTCATTATGATCCACCTTGTCCCGCTATATTCACTTGCCGCCATCTCATTCTGGCTTGGCGGGGTTCGGGTCCTCACGAGGGAGAGTTTCCACACCCCCTGGGCAACAAACCAAAAAGCAAGCCAGAGTGAGATGGCGGCAAGAGAATATAGCGGGACAAGGTGGATCGTAATGAAAAATATAATAAGTTAACAAATACAAAAATTAATCAAACGTATTTAAGATGAAAAAAAAAAAAAACAGCACTTTAATTTCTTTACTGCTGATCTTTCCGAGTGGGAGGCTGGAAAGCACGACAGTGATTTTTAACAAAAGCCTTGAAGGCCTCATTGTTAAGAGAATCATGGAGCAGTGGCTATAAATATTCTGCGCGAGGTAATGGTCGAACATTGCTACCCATTCAAAATTTCACAATTCAAAACAGCACCTTCTTCGTCTGTATAATCCCATCTGCTCATTACATTTAGAACATCTATAAGGCACCCAAAGCAAATCAATCCTTCCTCTTCATACATGCATCAACCATCTCACACAATTCTTTTCTTTGCATTTCTGCATTCAATGCAAAGCATGCAAAATTCAAAGGTATGGTTCCAACTCTGCCATACATGCATATGCTTCCAGCCCGTGGCCAACAAACGAAATGACACGCAATCTCGATATGTCCCGCTGACCAAACAGATGTGGTGTAATTCCAGAAATAGTTAGAGCTTACCATTACATGCCATCAAAGTAGAGTTACCAAGATGGCGCAATTATCACCAAACCAAAAATAATTTTGCTCCCAAGGTGGGCCTCCTAGGACTGAGAAACCCATCTCCTTCTTATATTAAGATTTATCATTTCTAGGCACGATTACAACCATAAAGTGATTTTTTTAAATCTGGTGTTTCGTGTATGTCAGGATTGAACAGATTTCTAGTACTTAGCCGTGTATTATCGTAAAAACAATCAAGCCAACTCTTAATAATAATTCACATGAACTCGACGCAACTCCAATTGGTACTTACGGCCCATTGGCAGAATAGCTGCATGAAATAGCTAACACCCGCTGCCAACCTTCAGTGCGCTCACCGGAAGCCGCCAACTCGGTGAGTTATTAACAGTGGAGTTGAAAATTGATGCGATTATTTCCGCAAGTACCCCAATTTCCCGTGTTGTAACGATTGCTTCGAATTGGCAAAACCGTCGCGAGCCTCGCTCTACGGCGTAACGTTGCCAATAGGTTGCAAACAGCACATGAAGTAGTGGGAAACCTGCGAACGCTAGGGCCAAGATTTTTTTCAACGTACAGAAACAGAGCCCTTGGGCTTCCTGCTATTTTTAAAAATGTGAAACTAACATGCACTCTAATATCATTATATCTATCATCCAATTGTAAATATAAGAACTTAAATACAAAATTCTGTGAAATAAAAGGTCTTAAAGTACCACAATGGCCCTAGGTACAATATCATTGTACGTAGGGCCTTCCCCTGAAAGTTAGGTTTCACTCTGTAATCAATAGAAAACAAACATACACACATGAATTTAATAAAAGAAATAATATCAGCTAATACATTGATTTATCATAAAACCATTTAAATTGCAATGTGCCAAATTATTAATGAATTGCAACGTATTTTTGATCCAACATTTAGAATTTTAAAAACTGGTTCCAAAAAGTGAGCTGTATACATTGTCGTTCTGAATCATCAACAGATAATGGTTAGTTTAGACAGTTTGAACAGAACATTTCTGTTGTTGCCAGTTTTATAAGTTTCTTCATTATAAAGAAACTTATTTGAACGCGGAATATTTTCCTTCAGAAACTTAACACTTTGTGTTCAACATCTATTACTTCCGCCATATAAAAATGTTTAGTTTTTTTGCCTGCATTTTTTGTTAAAAACAAAAAAGTCCCCCTTTCAATACTATCAGTTACTGTAGAATTTGCATCATCAGTGGAATGAGAATCTTCAATATCTGATAATTTTATATTATCTGCATTAGGTTTTTAACTCATTTTATTCAGTCAGGATTTCTAGGTATCTAAAAAGAAAGAATTTATAAATTGCTCATTAAGAGAAAAAAAAAAAAACTGAAACTGAACATCATAAAAAATCTGATTTAGAATTATATTATTTTTTATAACTATAAAAACGGGGTTTTTTTGTTAACCAAAATGATTTTAGTTTGTATAAATAAAATAATCCTGAAAATAACAATAATGGTAGCTAAGATATTTTTATAAAAATCCGCCAGCTGTGTTGAAAGTTTCAGAAACAAAATATACACCTCTCCTATTTTAATAACATCCAATAATAATAAAAAAACTTGACTAAATCAAAATGGTCTAGATAATTAGACTTTCTAGCCATTTTCTTTCTTTATCAAGAAAACTTTTTAATAAAATAATAACATAAAAATAAATATTAATTGCAATAAAATTTGTACCAGTGCAAGGCAACTATGTGGCCCTGTGCGTACAAGACTAGGTAATTTTATACAAAAATGTCTTCTGCAGAAAATCCACATGGAGAGAGGGGATTTATTTAAAATCTTATTTAGTACTTAATGCTACAAACAAAGTAAGCCAGAAGAAAAAAATTCATAAAGAAAATCTTGACTACTTTGTACAAACAATAAAAAGAGATGAGCTACAAGAACTTTACTGACTATGTAAGCAGGGTGTTTTACATTTATAACTTAACTGACAACTTCTTTGAAAAATTCTCAAATGAATGCCAAAGTAGGAATTGGTGTTCCAACTCACCCAACTGAGTAATAATAAAAACTTCTAGAACTAGGTATTATTCAAATAAAAATGGGGGTCACTCCTAGGTACACAGGTCTTCCTTACTCAGATTTCTTGTTTTACTTGTGTTGTAACATGCTTCATACAAGAGTTTTTGTACCAAAGGGTTAATTTTTGGTACTTATATATTATCGCAACTTTATTTGTCCAGATTATATGCAATTCAAATACGTGGTTGTGCTCAAGCAAGTGCAACACGAAGATCAGGTCGCTAACTGGATGAAGTATTCTGAACGTTGGCATTGTTGCGATAATATGCAAGTACCTAAATTTTCTCTACCTTCCCCTTTTAGACCAATTGATTTTTCTGCTGCCCAAGTCCACTCTCATAAAAACTATAAAATCCTCGCTCTAATAAAATATCCCAAAAATTTATGGTTCATAATCATTCCAAATTCCATAAGTTCTAGACTACACAGGCATGATCACGGGACTTAGAAAAGGAAGATTTCAGATGAAGAAATTCTCTTCACGCAAGTTATGAGAAAGAATGAAATGTATAACAGCAAGTATGATTCCTCTACTGAAATCAATTCAATTTAGAAGAGGGAGTGACACTGTTGAAAATAAATGCTTTATATAGAGAGAAACAAAACATTTCCGGAAGAACGTAATTTTAAAGGAGACACAACTCGGTACACATCTTATCCACTTTCAGATGAACTTTTGAAGAAAAAATATTTTGGAACAATATAAGAGAAAATAAAGAAATTCCAAATTTGTTTTAAATTTAAAAAACAAAGTTTACTCCTATATGTTTAGTTTTAATAAGATAAAGGTTTTTTAAAAATTAAGATCCCGGTGAAAACATCGCACTCACTCACAACCAGATTAAAGGAGTGTATAAACAATGTGTTGAATTTGACCTTATAAAAAGAATAGAAAAACTAAATTTAATAAAAAGAAAATGTAATAAACATAATGTATTTCCTACTTTTCTTTTTTTTATACAAATTTTATGGGTATAATCAGAACCAAACATCCTTGGGGGTGTGAGATACCCCAGCAAGAACTTTAGGCCATTTTTTTCATGAGTGATGCAGGGTTATAGCAAGATAAATCAGTACTTACATACATGGCAAATAATTGTTGGCAATACCACTGCATGTGTCATATGCGCTGAATTGCCAATCATATGCTTCATTTCATAATGTCGCGCCAAAAGGTTGTGATAATATGTGGGGTACTGATAACCAATTTAAACAATGTCGAGATCAATTATTAATAAAACAAAATAGCCGTTAAATATTATTAATCAAGAACATTTAATATTTGTGATGTAATGTCTAAAAAAAAAAGCATTCTTGAAATATAGATTACATTCAATCTTTACTAACCACCTTTGCTCATTCTGTAATTTCTTTCAGTAAATTTTGATTCTTTCAATATTTGAAAATGAGAGTGAAAGGAATCATAAAGTATATTGAAATTGTTGAAGCTCTTTAAATAATTTTTTATGAGAACTTTTAAAGCATTTTCCATAAATTTACTAATAAGCTAAAAAGGTTCTTTAAAACTACGAAATAACTCCTAAAAATTATAGTTTAAAAATAAAAACACTTTCCTTTAACGAACTAAAAGGAAAAATACTTAATATAAGAATAAAATGATTAGCGAGACAATGTCGTGGATAAAATGTGGGTGCTCAATATCAATTGTTATAATTTACTAGTTCTATTCTGAAAATGCCGAGTTAGTGTAAAAAAATGTAGAAACAAAAGCACTCTACTCTTTTACCACACAATGACATTAATATATATTTTCTCATTAATCATTTTATTCTTACATTATGCATTATTTTTTACCTTTTTAGTTTAAAACTATAAAAGTGTGTTTTTGGTTTTTAAACTATAATTTATTTTTCATTTTTTAGTTCGATCTACAATAAAAAAGCATGCTTTTAATTTTTAAACTATCATTTATTTATTTCATTTTCAAAGAAAGTGGGCAATTCGTTTATATTATAATAAGAAATTACTGACATGAGTGTTTTCTTTGATTGTAAATAATCTTTCAGTCACCAAATCTGAAATGGAAATTGTTAATCGTCATGATCCTTATCAGGACAATGGAACAAAATTATTCTATTGCCATCAGTCCTTGAAAAGTATGCAAAATTTCGAATTAATCAGACCTTTTAGAGTGGGTAAAAATATATAGTTCAAAGATTCCGTTACATACAGGTGAAGCTTATAAAAGAGTCTAAAAGATTACTAATTGAAAAACGAAAATTTATTTTGTAAACTTGCCTTTTTCAAACCATGCAAAAGGCATTTTCGAGTTCAATATGAAAGTAAAGTTAAAATTATTAAGATGATCAACCATTCTCCTTTTATAGATCCTGTCCTTCCTCGAAAAGTGTCCTCCTTTTTTCAATATTTTAAACAGATCTGTTAATCTCTGTATTCAGAGATGAACCAAACATGTTTCCAATATGTCGAGGGAATAGTCAAACAAATATCACAGGAAATAACAGTTTTCACTGGTGTTTTGGACCTTATCACAAAGTAAATTGGGTGTAGATATAGAAAACTGTGTTGATTTTTTTTATCAAAAGAAAATGCCTGATATTAAAAATCATTTTTGACAATGGTCAGTTTGCAGACTGAATGTATATTTAAATTATAATAAAAAACTGAAACAATTGGAAAATCAACATGCTGAAATATAAAAGATGGATCGAAAATACTTAACCATTTCAAAATAAGCACATCACATAAGAAAATTTAGTTATTCTTTTAATTTACATTAAAGTATGCCCTTGAACTAATGCACCAGTTGAGTCTTTTCAGTCGTAATTTATGGACAAGTCAGAAATCAAGATTGAATGTTGATATTTTTATTGCAGTGCTTATAGTAAAGATGAAAGGTAATTTCCTTGTCCCGAAATTTCCGATAAACTTATAAAATATATTGAGAAACGAAGCAATGCATTTTTGTTTGAATTAATAAAATGTTTCACACATTTACGTTGAAACTTTTCTTAAATTTTTTCGTTCTCTTCCTTTTCATTTTAAAAAATCTGGTCACCTTTTAAAAGTATTCCAAAGTAACACAATTATTTGCCTGAATAATTTCAAACAAAATGACTTATTATGAATCAAGCAAATTATATTACATTTATAACAGTAATCCGCAAAAATAAGGTGAATATTTTTATCCCAGTAAATTTTTCGTTCAAAGGCAGTTACTTAAGAAATACAAATGTGAGTACATTTAACTCAAAATCAAAACAATCTTGTACTCATGTGTTCTTCTCCCGCGGGTAAATGGGGTAGATACAAAAAATAGTTCGAAGATTTCATGAGAATTAAAACATGTTGTTAAGCCCCAATTATCAAAATATGTAGTCGATATATTAAAAGAGTTTCTGCAATCCTGAATATCTTTTAATTTTTCCGAAAGCGTTAATTCGCATTTTTGGGGATTTGAGAAGGTTATAAGGAATCCAAATCTTAACTAAGGCATGCGGTCAAATCTGATGCAAATATTCTCATTTCCAAAAATGAGCATGTTTACGTACCATTTTTGAGTAAGTTTCTTTCTCCGCACACCTTTGTCTAAGAAAAATATCTTAACATCAAAAAATGTAAATTGTAATGTTTTTTATAAACATTTCTTTCGCAAATATTATGCCTGAAAATTTTCCTTGCAATTTCAGTGAATGGTGCATTAAATATAATTTAGAAGCCTTAAAGAGTACACCTATATAATAAATTACTTCACCATACCTCACACTTCCATTTACTTCAGTTAATATAAAAGTTTAAAGACTTTTATTTGAGCTTCAGTTTATGACCTTATATTTTAAATATAAAAAGTTTAATAATATATAGAAAAACAAACAGAGAAGATCGGTATTAAATCTTTTCAAATAGTATAGTTATAATTTTGCTTACTTGTGTATTTTTAATTCTGTAAAAATGTCTTTCTCATATCATTTAACATTAAAAGGCCTCTTTTTTCTCTCTCAAAATTAAACTAACCAAATGAATAATATACAAACGTTTTCTTCAGTACTAAATATGCTATTAAAGAATATTCTAATACTTTACAGAAAGAAAGTGGAACAGAGAAATTAAACAATTCTGATGGATTACAAATATAAATTTGAGTCTATAGCTCTGGACTTTGATAGGATCAGAGCTTTTCTTTAAC